>WYDF02316061.1:0-14695 GCA_009867245.2 Adranes taylori
GATTTGATTAGAGTGTCGAGATTAGATTTTTTGGATTCGAATACATATAGTGAAATGGCGCCCCTTAGGGTTGTGCAATTTGTGGCTCAAGATTTTGTTGTTTAAGATTTTTTTTGTTTAAGATTTGAGTTTTTGTTTCCGGATACGAATTTTTGATTCAGGGTTGTGTTGATTTTGGCTCTGGATTCGATTGTTTGTTTCTAGAATTTGAACTACCTTAAATATCTCGGTTTTTATGAGAGTTGAAAAATGAATCTTAGGAAACACATGTAAAATTGTAGTACTTGAATTTTGGTATTATGAACAATTGTATATATTCAACCGGTTTTAAGAAATAAAAAATTTTCAAGTGACTCCAGGACCAGCGAATTTATGTGTTACCAAATTCGTGCTAGGCAAATTCAATTGTTTAATTGAGCCACATATACGAAACATGCCAGATTTCCCTGTTATAAGTTTCCAAAAGTAAGTCAAGAGCGGCCGTAGGCAAAGCGGACAGCGATACAGACCGCATTGTAAACAAATATGAGGAACGAGAAATTCATAAGTTGATAAACTCGTGCGTAGGAAAATTCAAAAGTTTATGACAGTCTGGCAATGCATGCCAGACTGTCATTAGATATTTTCTAACAGGCAGAGCGGCCACAGGCCGCTGCAAGCCGGACAGAGAAGCTGTGGGCGTCGTAGGCAAATACGAGGACTGGGAAATTCATAAGTTGCCAACGTCGTGCTAGGCAAATTAATAGTATATGTTAGTCTAGCATACGAAACACCCCAGATTTTCCTATTATAAGTTGTACAAAAGTAAGGCAAACGCGGCCGTTGGCAACGGCAAAGAGGACAGCGAAACAGTTGGCATCGTAAACAAATATGAAGAGCGGGAAATTCATAAGTTGACAAATTCGTGTGTCGCGAAATTCAAAAGTTCATAATTGTCTGGCGTGTAAAGTACCTATAAATTCGCTGATCCTGAGTTACTTGAAAATTTATTATTGTTCAAAATCGGTTGAATATATTCAATTGGTCATAATATCACAATTGAAGTCCTTTAGAGTTACATGTGTACCTCAAGATTCATTTTTTCAACTTTCATAAAAATCGAGATTTTTTTGGTTCAAATTCCCGAACCAAAAAAATCGAAACCTGATCCAAAAATTGCGCAACCTTGAACCAAAAACTCATATCCTGAACCAAAAACTTAAATCTCAAACCAAAAAATGTAATCCCTAGACAGAAACCCGAAACTTAAACCAAAAAAATCGTGGACTTGACCGCCACCCCATTTTTCATATATTGGAAGTCTAACGTTTTGTTATATCTTGTATAAAACATAAATTTCCCGTATTTGCCTACGGCGTGAATAACGCCGCTATCCGCTTTACCAAGGCCTACGACCCCTCTTGAGTCTCTTTACGGCAAATTTTTAAAAGAGCAATATGACCTACGAAGGCAGGCAGTCTAGCGTGCAAAGCACGCCAATCTGCTGTTTTAAAAATTTTCCAATAGCGGCCTCAGTCAAGAGCAATTGAAGAGAGGACGGCAAATACAAGGAACCGGGGGATTTACAGGTAGGAGATTTATAATGTAGACAATTTATAAATCACGCTAGTTTTATTTAATTTACCCTAAACAACTATTGTGCAAATTGAATTTATTAGACGAGTGACGTCCAGAATTAAAAGATCAACTTTTGTTTTATGCAAAATATAACAGAACGTAGGACTTCCAGTATATGAAAGGTGGGATGGTGATCACGTCCACGAATGTCTTCTGTTCGAACCTTACTTGGTTTTACTGTTACTTCATCGTCCTTCCGCTTTCTTTATTTCCTTTAAAATTTTCCTCATCACTTAACCCCTTTACCTTCCTATCCCAAATACACTCTCCCATTCTCATCCTCTTCTCTCTCTTCATTCTATTCCTTTACATTCTTTCGCCCAATGCTCGCACCTTTCCTCTTCCTCATTATAAATCCTACACATTTTCTTCTTCTCATCCATCCATTACCGATTCCCACTCTCTTCGCTTCCACATCCAAACCTCGCTATCTTTCTCTTATCTTCCATCTTGCATCTAGTGTAGGGGAGCTAGGGTGGTTTACTTATTATTTAACTAGTGAATATAATTGGGGTTGAAAGAAAAGACAGGAAACATAATAAAAAAAATATTTAAACTACTTTATTAAATTAAAATTACAAACTTTAGAACTTGGAAAGATTTAAAAGATTCAATACACAAGAAATAATGATTTAATGAACGAACTAGGTATAAGATTTTAGGACTTTAATGAAAGATCTAGTCAAAAGATATGTTATTTAGTGGAAAGCAAGTGGCTTATCTTATCGCTTAAAATTCTAAAGGAAAATACAATTTTTTATTATGATTACGATTTAAAATAATGTTTATAATTTACATAATTTAATTACAACAACAGTACATGTTAAAATTTATGTACTCATCTGTATTATGAAATTGGTTGGTTTGTTTCTACTAATCTAGTTATATACACTGTTTACTAACCTAGTTACATACAATGTTTACTATTTTCCAATAATCGAGTATGCTGACTGCTAATTCGCAGTGTCCAATAGTCCAATTTTTCAATTGGTTTCAAACAAAACTTATAATATCGACATTCTATATATTTAAATAAACTAATTTATTCAATGGATGTGCCATTTTTGGCTCTCTATATCCTATTACTACAAAATTGATTATGAACTTAATCTGCTACACAAAACTAGACCTTAAGTACTCAGGCATACCTCCTTTCATTCTTATCGATTTATACTTTTCATTATACCTGCTTTCCATATTCTTTCATCTCTATATCGCTTTTCCACATCTTTCATTCTTGTTCACTTGTTATGCCTTGTTCATTCTTTATCATATCATACCGTCTATTCAAAGAGCATCCTATCCTTTCATATGCTTTTGTCTCCTCATAAACCAATCTTTTCTAGATATACCATTTCTCACTTCATTCAATACTGTCAAATGTGCACTCTTCACCAAGCTGTAACTACCTAGTATTTATACCTATCGAATTCCTGCAATACAATCAATCTCACACGGTGTAGATACCTTAACTCCTATTATTCTCGTCAGATATCCTATTTGCACTCTTTCTACCTCCTCACATTCACACCTAAACACTTCGGTCCACTAAACACCTGATTTCTAAACAGCCCGGTCTTTCTACCTAAACACTTTGGTCCCATACATCATTATACTTCTAACTTATTATGCATCTAACTTCTAACTTATGTGAATTCCTGCAATACAATCAATCTCACACGGTGTAGATACCTTAACTCCTATTATTCTCGTCAGACATCCTATTTGCACTCTTTCTACCTCCTCACTTTCACACCTAAACACTTCGGTCCACTAAACACCTGATTTCTAAAAAGCCCGGTCTTTCTAGCTAAACACTTTGGTCCCATACATCATTATACTTCTAACAGAGAATATTTGTCCTCATTTTCACAGGTTCTCCAAACTTCCCTTTCCATACATACCTCATTCTATCCGTAGCCACATTAGCTTTTTTCGCCACCATCATAACATACTCTTTGTATGTTCCATTTTGCGCCAACATGTATCGCATATATTTATACAATTTTATCCTTTCTATTTCCTCTCCATTTACTTCAAAGTTATGTATTTTACTATCACGTCCTCCATCCTTTCACACCATTACTTTTGCCTTTTCTACATTCATTTCTAACCATCTTCTATTCATGTACCTTTTCACTCTATTTATTATTTCTTCCCTATTTCAAGGCATACATGCTATATCGTCCGTGTAACTTAGATACCATATCTTTTCGTGACCTAAAATTACTCCCCCCATTTGTTCTTTTTTTTACACATGTTTATTTTATGTAACATTTTTGGTATATTCCGGCTAAAATTGTTTGTTTCTTAAATATAGATAAAAAATACCCTCTCATATATCTAGCATGTCTGTGCATTGCCCCCGAAAAAAAACGAGGTCTTGTTGGGGAACAAGGAGAAATACAATTTCAATCCATAGCTTTCGTAATGTATCAGATCGTCTATTCAGCAAGTTTTCGATTTTGTATTCAATTCCTACAATTGCCATGCGTTCACATACAAAGTACACACCCAGGCATTTATTAAGAGTTCTTTTTAGGTTCAAACATCTGCTGGGCGTGTTTTGACATAAACATTCTAAAATGTCAATTATTCATGATTCTTAGTCTTTCATAAATTGATATATTCTAGACACATAGACGGCATATGAAAGATACAAATTACTATGTATGCAATTTTTTTAATTATTCTTGTTACACGGGGCCAAAAATCTTATTCATGGTGCCTTTTATTCGTAATTTAATTAAATAATTGACTAAGTGCTTTAAAGCAGTTTTTGGTATCTACAATCCAGTGGCGTGTCTCGAACATCACAAAACGGGAAGATGAACAGTAAAATAAAACTGCAGACAAAAAAAATTTTATGCAAAAAAGACATCTTTCAAAAAAGATCACCTATGTATTGGGTATAACATTAATATCCAGGGACCAATCCCCAGTACGGACAAAAGAAAAGAGATGATCCTTAAAAAAGTTCGCGAGAGACAAATTTTATGCGGCATTGAAGAGGGAAATCAGCCAAAAGAGTTACTTCCGGGGGCTGTTCTGCAACAAGGCTGCAGAATTCATTACTGAGGCTATCACTATAGCGTGCGCTACGTCATTCCTAAGAGGGTGACCCTCCCCAACCACAGGCAGGTTTACTGGTGGAATGAGTCTATCGCACTTCCGCGCAAAAACTGTATCAGAACGAGAAGAGTCGTTAGTAAAAGCAAAGACCTTATGGTTCTTTCTGGCTGCTGCTAAAGCAGCTTTAAAGCAAGCGAGACAAATGCTAAGGCAAGAAATCAGACGGAGCAAAAAAGCCTTTTGGAAAAAGCTCCTAGAAGAAGTAGATGCGGATCCATGGGGGTGCCTTACTGCATCGTCTTGAGAAAACTTAGTATCACGTCGTAACCAAAATGCAACGGGGGCATGAAGGCAATAGTGGCGACGCTGTTCTCAATTGGGGAAGAACTCACGGAGGAGGATAGCTATTGTAATGTAGCACGTTACTAGGCTAATATTAAGAATACATGAGACATTGTCCGACACAAAAGATATTTTTAATCAATAAACTGTATGCATGAAGTAAGAATGAGTGGGCCAGACGCACGAGACCTTAAGTAAGACAGTCTGGATGAGTATGACCACACACAAAATAATTTTGTGTGAGCAGCAATCTGATATAAAAGGGGGATTTCAGATAAATTTAAGTTTTGCGCTATTGTAACACGCAAGTCTTCTCCGTTAGCAGCGTCGCGAGCGAGAGGTCGTCGCACTATGTTGAGGAGGACGGAGGCATAATACCTCCGTTTTCTTAGCACGAGTTAGAATTAGCTGGGCGCAGGCTAGGTTCGGGCAAGGCTCCGGGAACCGACGGTACACATAACGAAATCATCAGAGTCTTTATTGAGGAGTATCCAAATAAGCTGTTGGAGGTCTATAATGAATGCCTGCAGCAAGGAGAGTTCCCCAAAACCTGGAAACGGCCGCTGTTAGTTGTCTTCCTAAAAAGAGTAAATTAGGCAATGACCCGAGAGACTATAAACCCATTTGCCTCATCAACACAATAGCTAAACTGTTAGAGCGGCTCCTTTTGATCAGCATAACTGAAGCACTAGTGAATTTCTCTATGTTGACCCTATTAGCACGGTACAAGAAACAAGACACATGGCTGTAAAGGATACGCAGCGAATTCGCATAATATGTGGATTGGTAGAGGTGGACATGCAGAACGCAATTAATTTTCTAACTGCAATTAGGAGAAGAAATATACCTACCTACATAATCAGGATGACGGTAAACTATCTGAAAGACAGAGCGCTGAGGATGGGCAAGAACATTTAGCAACACTTACTCGTGGGGTAGCGTAGGGGTCAGTCCCTAGCCCGACGCTGTGGAATGTCTTCTATGATGACGTCCTTAAAATAAAACTGCCAAGTGGAACAGAATTAATTGCATTTGCTGACGATGTGGCATTACTGGCGGTGGGGAACAACGTAGATGTACTTGGCAGGCCGCTAAACCAGGGATTGGCGGCAGTCTAACAATGGATGAGTTCTAAAAGGATGCATATAGCAGCGGAGGCAATTCGGAGGCAATTAGTGGCAGGGCAGAATATTGCCAGTCATATACATCAGCGAGAGTAGTATATATTTTAAACAACAGGTAGAGTACTTGGGAGTTACCCTCGACAAGAGCCTCAGCTTTGGCACGCACATAAAGAAAACGGCTGAAAAAGCGATGAAGAAAGCAGCTAGACTTAAAGGGCTGAAGCTGAGTGTGGGAGAACCTCTAGCAAGCAAAATAAGGCACCTTAATACTATCGTGGAATCCGTGCTGCTATATGCCACGCCAGTGTGGGTCGGTGTCAACCGCTCGGTAAAATCAGCACAGCAAATGGAAAAAGTGCAGCGATATGGGCTGTTAGGGGCAACTAGCGCATACCAAATTGTATCCACTGTCGCGTTTCAGGTGATTGGGTCTGTTCCTCCTATGGATCTACTAGCACTTAACCGCCGGGGCAAAGCACTACTAGACTGGGGATGACGGAGCTTCAGAGCTTGTCCGGATCATGGACAAGTGGCAAGAAAACTGGCCCGTGGACATTCGCGGAAGCTGGACCCATCTACTGCTCCCAGACCTGCGACAAATTATTATACTACTCAAATGTTAACAGGACACTGCTGCTTTGCTGCATACCTTTATAGAATCAAGAAAGTCGCTTCAGACATATGCAAACATTGCGGGACTGCAGTGGACGATGCTGACCACACGTTGTTCTCATGTTCAGCTTGGGAAAACGATGATACCAAGTCAATCAAATAGGAAAGAATATTAGTGCCACAAACCTTGCTAAACCCATGCTTGCAAATGAAAGAGGATGGGAAGCGGTGGTCAACTTCGCAACAGTCATATTGAACAAGAAGTTTGAACTTGACTTAATAAAAGCCAAAAAAACTAACGCGGCTATGGACAAAAATGCTAGATGAATAAACACATTCTCACAAGCATATCTGCGATAATTACAGCATATTCTCTTCTAAGTGAACATCCTAGGTACACGTGGAGCCCTATGTATTACAAAGATACAAGGTATTTCAAAACTCGATAGAAGCAAGGCATAGTAACAGATAAGCTCAGACGAAAGTCAAATGGTCGAGAAGACAACCTGGCCAGCTGCAATTACCCATTGAAAGATACCCACGATGTAATGCTAACGCGGTTCTAGGGGTCCCGGATGGTTAGAGGTCACTGAAATGGGCAAAATCCTCACAGATTTAATAAGTCGAAGGCCCACTCGCGTCTCTCCAACTAGTCAGGTTATTTCATAACTTGGCGAGTGGTGGGAAAGTGCATCAGCACTATTATCAACACTCTAATAGACGAATATCTACAAAAGATGATTCCCCGAAGCAGTCCCCGATGCAAACTCCCGGGCTAATATCTAATCATCATTCAAATTTGGCGCTAATATTAATAAGCATAACCTCAAATCTATTTGATTACATTCATGGCATTGATATACGAAGATATGAGCCCCCGAAGCAGACGGCCAGCTAATATCTAATCTAGATTAAAATTTCGCGCTAATATTAATAAGAATAACCTGAAATCTGTTTGTTTGCATTCAAGACAATGGCGGTGATATGTGAAAATATACGTGCCGTCGAAGTAGTCTCTGATACAGAGTACTCGCAACTAAATTTGCTAAAAACCAAGATAAGGTGAATGCAACATAAATCGTCCGAAGCATTCTCAAATATTCAATACAGTATAATTAATACATTATTACGTTATATATATAAGAATATGGGGCATGCGCCGGTGGTTTAGTGAGGAGGAAGTGTCCTATAGAAACCTTCAATTCCCTCTACTAGAAACCTTACGAGCACTCCTACCAGAGAACTGTAACTGCAATGTAAGTTATAATGGGCTTCAGTATCACTGTACATTCAGTACAGCTTACATACTTTAACTCAAGAGCAAAAATTGTATCGCGTCACTTGGTAAAAACGCTGCGATTCTGCAGCGTTTCGACGATGTTCAGCGAGAGCCCAATAAATGTGAATAGTTTATGTGAATAGTTTATGAATAGTTTGCCGAAAATATATATCTAACAGATAGTATTTTATGAAAAATATTCGTGGACGTAATCTCTACCTCATCTTTCATATACTAGAAGTCATTCGTTGGATTATATTTTGCATAAAACAAAAGTTGTACCTTCTAATTTTGACTTTGACGAAATGTCACATTATAACTCGTCTATAAAATTCAATTAGCATAACAGTTGTTTAGGGTAAATTAAATACCCATGAATCTCTTGGTCCCTGTAGTTTGTTTACTCGTTTAATCTGGTGTTAACTCGTAAAAGAAACTTTCGATATAAGAAATTAAAAAAAAGTAAACAGTTTTCGAGAACATTTATCGCAAAATTTTCAAAACAACAAACACCCTGTAAGTATGTTAAATTGTGATTTTAGAAAAAAATTTATCAAATAAAATCAAAGGAGCTTTAGGTAGCCTATACAATAAAATTTTTTCAAATATCCTATCTTTTATAGTTTCTGAGATATACCGAAAAATGAGTTAAACTCGTGGTAACGTCGCGTTGTATAGCAGTTGAACACTTTGGACTAATTTAATTCGACGCAAAAAATAAGGTACGATATGCGAATAAAATTTCAACTTATTTAAAACTGTATTTCTGAATAAAATTATCCGTTTGAACCCCTCTCAAAATTATAATTTGGACCCGCCACTGATAACAAGATTTTTTAAATTGCAGGAACACTGTCTTATAAATCTCTTAAAACTAAGCTTAAACTAAAACGAATTATTTCCTATAAAATTTCTTCTATACACTTGTTCAGTTAATATACATATCGATATATTGGCAACTATTGTAGTTTTTAAAATAATAGGGGCTATACCTTTGGAGCCATTAGAGTCGGACCCTCATGTGTGGTATCATTTTAAAGAGAATCACAAGACCTATCCAAATATATAAAAATATACAGGATGTTACTAAAAAGTTAAAAAAAATATTGCTGAAAATCGATTAAGTGTATTCAGTTGTTCATATTGACAAAATTGAGGTCCTTTAGTCTTACATATGTTTCCCAACTTTTATTTTTCCAGCTTTCATAGGAACCGATATATTTAGGGTAGTACAATTTTTTTTTTCAATGTCAAATTACTCCCTAGATTATGTGTACGATTTTTTAAAAAACGCTTAATCTCTTAAATATTAAACGAACTTTCGACACAAGAAATTTAAAAGAAATTACAGCAAAAGTTTTCGAGAAAATGGATCGCAAAATTTGCTAAACAGAATACACCCTGTATATATGGTAATTACAAAAAAAATTAGTTTATCGAATGTCCTATCTTTTACAGTTTCTGAGATATATAGAAAAGTTTGTAAAACTTTATAAATGGCAACCTCGCGCTATATAATAGTTAGCAACATGGGCGTTATGTCTTTCGACGCAGAATGCAATGTGCTATATGTTTGCAAATTTTCAGCCTCTATTCTGAATAAAATATTCTGAACATAAAAATGGCTGCTGTCCGCCATAGTGGATTTATTTAAAAAAAAAACCGTTCTGCGGAATCATAGTCTGCACCTGCCTACCAAATTTCATCCTAATCGGTTCCATACGGAAAGAGAAATTCTTGAAAGCACACACATCCGTATGTACATCCACACAGCACCGAAAAATACGCCTATATTTCACATTTATCACAAAGACATTTTTTTGCGCTAAATCGTTCCTTATGAATTAAGTTTGAAAGAATTGTAGTGATATGAATACAAGAGACGTACTAAGGTGAAATAAAAAAAAATCTGAAAACTTAAATCATATCTATCATTATACCTATACGTACTTCGTACGTATATGGTATATGAAAGATAAAAACAAATATTTTTGATACAAAATTAGCTTGTAAAATTATTAAACATTAAAAGGTGGAATATACTATACATCACAAATTTGTTTCGGTTTCAAAATAATTGAAATTATAAAACGTTATCAGTATAGTCACTGTCATTAATAAAGTTACGTAAATGCAGATTCAACCTGTCAGTGAAATAAATTAGAAACGCGTCCTAAAACTTTTACATTTCCTAATATTTTTATGTTTATGTAATTCATTAACAAAATTGATTACTTACAAATAAGACACATATGTAAATTTTCGTTTAGCTATAGTGAATAGATTAAAGTAATATTATTTTTATTATGACAGATATTTCAAATTTCATAGCAATTTTACGAATTGTCATAATACGTTAGTTAGATTACAATCAAGATTTAAACACTATTAAACAAACATCAAATTATTATCATTAAAAAACATTTTATCTTCTGCAATAAATATTATTACATTACACATTTATGTTTTCTTCAAATAAGAACAAAGGTTCATATATTAAAGAAAGATTAAAAATATTTTCTAAATATTATTTTTAATAGGTACGTAATGTCAATAATCACAACAAATGTCTTAAAAAGCGGCTTGTTCAAGATGTATGGCGCCATTTCACCCATTATTATAAGGACCCATCATCATCCTTTTTATTAGGAGTATCACGGCTTTGAAAACCGAGACTAATTTACTAAGCCACAAGCCGGCTATTGATAGAAATGAAAATTCGTATTATGAATTATTAGTTTTTGAATGCAACCAACTTTACATGTAGTAGTTAGTGTTTTTGCGAACCCAAGCCCGATCCAAACCGACAAGTTGCGGAGAGTAACGACCGTAGAGAGCTACTATAAGGAGATCTACGAAATGTATGCTATGAAGCGTTTGTCAACTGTTACAGACGTATTCAAAGCAGGATCGTAATTTGTATACTTCTCTTTAACTACCGTACTGCTTTATAATTTATTCTATTGTTGTAACATGTATTATGCTGGTACATGAGGCTATCAGCGTAGGGTAAGAACTCGCTGTTTTCATTTATAATATTAACAAAGTACATTAAATACTATATAATGATGTACGCAATAACATGTTTAAATAATTGTTGTTTATTTTTCCAATATTTATAACGTCAAAATAAGGACTCTAAACGCGATTGTTAACTGACATACAATAATTAGCTTCTATATATACAATGCAAAGAAATTGTTAGGACTATTCCAATCCATTTACAAAAATAGCAAATAAAAGTTGCGAACAAAAACAAATGTTAATTCAATTTTAGATATTAAATGGTTCTTGTGGTGGTGACGTGAATGTTCATTTTTACTCTTCCATGACGTTGGTGAAAGTAGATGATTGAATATTAAAGTTTTTGTGTAAATATGGCGCTAGGTACGGTCCATTAATGTGACGGAGACGGTAAAATAAATTGTTGACTAGAATCCGCGGGGTGCGTGGGCAGCGCTGTTTGATAGGTCTCTCAGGTGCTCTGTCGCCTTCACCTCTACTAATTTGATACGGCAGACGTTTGGCGTCCCTCTTCTTCTGCTTCAGGCCTCCTCGTTTTCTCATTGAATGACGTAGATATAAGGGAACTGGTGTAAAATATTCTTATGAGTGAAAATGAAAGAATTAAAGATTAGAATATGGAGTTGACGAGAAGAGAGCGAAAGATTCTGCCGCAAAGTTTAATAATGTAGTTTGTATGTATTTGGCTCGATGTATAGAACTTTGATAAGTACTGTTTGAATTTAATGTAAATAAAATAAGCGTTTTCGTTGGTGACGCTTACTTGGATGCTATGCAGATTCACAAGTGCGACTTATGCTCACTCTACATGAATAGGCTTAACTACTTAATGGAGAATTCAGCCACTTAAAGTGTGCGACTACACTCACTCAACATCAACTAGCGTCAGACCCAAAAATGCGTATCAAGAAAGCTAGCTTGAAGGACTCGTTTTATGCGAATTTTCTGGAAAGGAAATTGCTCCTGATGACTCGTGGTTTGCTGCCTAACCGATGGCTTTCGACGGCGTCTGCCGCAAAAAAGGCGGAGTTAGAAAAAAGCCTCTGCTACAAAATTCTTAGGAAGGTTATACTTTCGACCAATCAAAAGTTTCTTCTTGAAACGTTAAGAAAATTTAAGGATCAAAGTTGAATTATTTTGTTGACGTTTATCTAGTGAAATGCAAGTAATGGTAATTTCTAAATGGTGGTGGGTAAAACGAGCGGTGGAAATAGTAGCTTGATGCGGTCAAAATCTCAAAGTATCGTACAGAAAACGGCTCCTTCAAAAATACGTTAAACTAATATCCAATCAGATTTGTTGAAAGCCAAAAGGTTCAAAAGCTTACCCGTCATACAGAAACAGTGGTGGGTGAAATACTAGATGATTCTCGTTGAAACAATATTCGCCGACAAAGGAAAAAAAACATTAAAAATTGGTTATTTAAAAAATGATAAAAAAAACTTAGAAGAAATACGTAAATCGTAAAATATATGACAATGCACCTGCAGTAGATAAAAGCATAGCGCTAGGTGACGGCATAATACAAAGCTTTGACGTGACATGCCGCCTGATGTATGGACACTTACTCTTTGCGTTAAAATCTGTTTGATCTTTAGTTGTGTATGCGTTGTCGGAACCTGTGATGTTCTTGGCGGTTACTTCTGGTTTTTATTTTAATGTATTACGATTATATATTGTATAATTTATATTTGTTTCTTAATTTAACTAATTTATTATGATTAGTTGATTGATTAGGTTCTATATTATATTATATTTAATTGAATATTATATTTCTTTTGTGAATTAGATTAATCAATTTAGATTTATTGTTAGAGGATTTCTCATTTAATTTATCATTTAAGGAATTGCTTATTGCGATTATTAATTAATTGAATTAATGAGAATTCGATTCAGTACGTTTTATAGTATTAGACGAGTAAATCCCGAGAAGCTTATGGGTAATTAACAAAAACCTTTTGTCTGTCTACTAAATAAGGCGTTTCGTATAGTGACCTATACAGTAGTCTAATTAATTTATGAACTGCATTTAGTCAAGTATAGTTTTGGCTTGAATTATAAATTATTAATTTTTAAACATTGAAGTCTTTAATGTTTTAAGCGTGTAGCCATTTCTATCGTTACAATATCGTAGCTCTCTAAATTATTTAGTTATGAATCTTTTTATTGTATTAAGTTTTTCGACATGACAATTTTAAAATACATTCAATACATTTTTTTACCATACTCAAAGAGATACGAAAAAGTAAACTACACTGGTAAAAAGCACATTTCAATTCTTTTTCTGAATGGCTCTCTAAATTGTTGAGTTATGAATCTGTCTATTGTATTTAAAAATAGTTAGCAATATAAATTAGCAATACTGAAAAATCACACTTCCGTCAAACAGCCCTCGTATATAATAAAAATGTATCTATTTGGCGTGTAGAAAGCAAAAATTCTTCAATTTTGAAGGACTTTTAATCACTTCGCTTATTATAATTTAATATTAATTAATCGTTTTTCTTTTCTTGTATATTTCAAATTGTTGTTGATATATTATTAGTTTTAAATCTCATAAGAACGTACGTATATGAATTTAAATTAAATAGATATTTATGTAAATATTTGATCCACTTAATTTGTGTGAATAAATTAACAAGAAATGTAGTAAACATGTATTTTCAACTATTTAAGAATGCTTGAAACGATGTTTTGATATATTATTGAATACGGGATTAATTGAAATTTAAACCATCAGATTAGATATTTATGTTCGTTTCTTAATGTTTTAGAAATTTCTTTTAAAACATTTATAACATCAATTAAAACAGTATCGAACATTATAGAAGTAAGACTAGAATTATATTTTTATTGCTGATTTTATTTTGGTTTTATTTTGTTTATTTTTTAAATTCAACACATCTAAATGTTTTTTTTTAATAGCCCAATGTTTCATAAATGATGAAAAATAATTATATAGTTCTTGTATTACTCCAAAGAAAATAACAGTCTCACATCATATTTTGGATACGTGATTAACAACCAGATTCAATGAAAGAGTACCACATACAATAAAAAAGCCCTTGAATGTATTTCAAGAATTTTTGCTGCAAGCCAAAAAATTATGCTTGCCCTGCATGTTGGCTCCATTATCGTAAGCTTGTTCGCGTAAAGCAGAAATGTTAATATGTAATGAATCAAATCACTCTTTCTAAATAGACTTTCAATTGTTTTTCGTGTAATAAACTAAAGTTTTTCTAAAATTGAGAAATTGGCGCCCTTCATCTTGAGATGCCTTTGTGCGTATTGAATATATTGCAGTTTGAAGTTTTTGCACTAGATCTTTTTTGTTGACTATGTCCACTATGTCCTACGTCAATACACTATGTCCATTCACGAGATGGAGAAAAAGATCCACAACATTAAATCACCATTTAGGCGAGAGCACAAAAAACTTACGGAATCCAAAACATTGGCTCATCCCCCAAAAATTCAAACTAGTTTGGTTACCAACCTTTAATGTTTTTACTGCAAGGAGTGGAATCGATTGGGTAGCGGGTAGATACTCATCTATATTCCCAATAGATGATAGATCTACTTCAGAGACGCGCCCCTGCCCACGCGAGCCTTGATTTATCTTCCA
>WYDF02316072.1:0-14695 GCA_009867245.2 Adranes taylori
ATATAATCTCTTCTATTTTTCCAGTGGCGTACCGAAATAAGTTCTTTCACCAAATAAGAAATACAATTTCGTACACTATTATTTCTGGTGATACTGATAAAACGATTATTAATTTTAAAATATTTTCTTTGTACTTCCTTATTTTTTATTTTATAAAAGCTACCGATCTCACTTATGTTCTAGGAATCTTCAGGCAAAGTTTTAGTAAAACGGGTTGTGTGAGAGTTAAATATTTTATTTCTATATTTCAGATGATACCAGCGATAATTATTGTACCAAAATAATTTTTTTAAATGTTTAATTCGTTTATTTCTAACCTTAAAAGCCCTTCAGTGCTACATCGGGTTACAAGAGTCTTTAAAATAACATACCGTACAATAACAATTTTAGGAGTTTAAAGGTACCTGACATGCGTAAAAACCAAACAGTGAAAAGAGAGAAAAAAGAACTATGGGCTTAAGATACTGCAAATTGGGTGAATATGGACAAAAGCAAAAAAAAATTATGTTAATTTATCGCTCAACAATTTCTTTTTGTTTCGTTGCAGACACTGCCAGTTTGGTTGGTAAGGATCCTGCCAAGACACAGCTGAGCCATTGAAACCAAATAATCATTTCTGATTGGGTATTTGAGAGAGCAAAGTTTGGTTAACTTTTTCATGTTTTTTTAAATAGTGGTCATGTTCGATGTGTCGCAAAGATTTTATAATATTTCACGGCTTACTGATTGCACTTTTTAAAACTTATTTTGGTGAGTAAATATCATTTAATAAATTAAAAATAAATTCATTGTAGCCTTAGAAAATAAAATTTTTGTAAAAATTGTACATTTCTTTAATAAAAATAGTTGAATAACGCTAAAATTGTATTTTTATAAATATTTTTTGTAGTTTGCAATACCGAGACATTAAAAAAGGGACGTACTGACAAAGCCAAATCATCCTATTAACAAAGAAAAAATAACAAATGCTATTGAGATGATAATGAAAGGAATGCCGTTACGAAAAGCTCAGGAAAAATTAGAAGTTTCGAAATCTGCTTTGCACAGATATTTCAAACAGTATACATTAGCGGGCAAATTAAATATAAAAAATAAAAGTGGACAAACAGCTATATCTGAGACCGTGGAAACGCTATAAACGCTCAATATTACAGTGTTCTATTGGGGCTATCCACTAAGCACATTTGCCTGAGATAACATGCCTGATGTGGAGTGGGCATTGGGCTTTCTAAAAGGACATAACCTATCCCAGCCGCTTTGCCAAAATATGAAAAGGAGCCGGGCGAAGTTTCCCCAACTACAATAAAAAATTCTTTTAAAGAGCTGGAGGAAACAAGTAAAGATATTCCGCCTCGCCATCAGTTAAATTATTATGAATCCTGTTTATCTTATAACCACCGGCAAGCGTAAAATAATATTTAAAAGGGAATGCAAGTTTCCCGAGCATATAATGAATTCTTGCAAAGTTAGCGTATCTGCTATGTTTTCTGCTACAGCCTCGGGGACTTTGCTCGGGACATGCTTTTTCGATTGGTTCCAAAAAGTTGTAAACCTACACTGTCGACGTTTTACTGGAAGTAAACTGCTGATTGGTGACAATCCTAGTTCACATCTCTGCTTTGAGGTATTGCGCCTATTAGAAGAGTATGATAAGTTTAGCATTCCTCCTAAAACCACGCATCCGTTAGACGTCTCCTTCTTCATGCCGCTAAAAATGAACCGGATGAAAGTTCTAGAAACTTACAAATCAAAAAGTAAAGGCTGTAACGCATCTTTTGACAAAAATACTTCCCAATGCTTATGAATAAAACATTAGAATTAATGAAACCTAATATGGATATAGTAATACAATCTGGTTTTGAAAAAAAGTGATATATCCCTTAATACAGCTTGCCACCCGAAAGCTCTGATGTGGAAGCAGGTAATACCATTGCCCTTAACGCTGATGGCAGTTTGTAAACTTTTTTGAAAGAAATGCGATATGGGACAGAGAGTGGCGAGTTAAATAGTGGAAGAAAAAAAAAAGACTAAAACTTCTCTATACCCTACTTAAGTGTATACCCTTGGCTTGCTTGCGTTCTATTGCCAGCTGTAGACACTGAACATCGTGACGTCTGTGAATCGCGACGTTACGCGTCTCAGTAGTACTTCCCCGATCTATCTACCCTACTAGTCATTCACATTGTGTGCTTCAAGGCATCCCTTCTTCCCGTTGGTTCATGAATTAGACTTAGCTTTTGCCCCAAGTATCACTGATAACCCGTACACGCTTCTCATATTTAAATTGCTATTATTTCGTTATTTTGTCCCAGCATTTTTTTCATATCGCTTAAAATGCACCGCCGTTTATTATTATTATTATTATGTTATTATTATTTGTTTTTGTATTATTACGTATTTCTTGATTAAAACCGTTTGATTACCGCTTTGTTCATTTAACCACAATTATTACGTCATTAATTCAATTTGATATTCATTTGTTTATTATTGACATTTATTTGTACATTAATATTTTCTTTTTCTGTTTGTTTATATTAGAGCATTACACGGTTTTGTTAAATCATTAATGCTGTTTCAGTTATTGGTATAAAGTTCATTTTTCAGCTGCCCGTAAGATCTCGAACACTAGGGCAATTCGTCAGACTAGAAGGTAACTAAGCTCTCAGTAAGAGACTGAGGACCGGAACAACAACAACATCAGTTCCTGACTGGACCTGGCGCCTGAGGGATATTTCCGAAGACCATAATTATTCTATAAGTCATAAGATATTAGTTTGCGCCATTTTTGTGACAGATGCTAACGCTCCCTATTAGTAACGTCGCGAGTAGTAATTCCGTCAACACTCAAGCATAGTAGGTCAAAATGCCTAAAAAAATATTCATAAAACGCTTTAAAAACGATATTACTCACCAAAACTGTTGAGTCCCATAACTGTAATGTATAAACATTTGTTATAAAACATTAAACTGTAAAAATAATATTTTTTCATAGCTTATTTAATAAAGAACTGTAACTTTCAAATAAAGTGTAAACAATTTTGCGACGACCTGTTATTCAGTAACTGTTATACTTATTTCCACCGTAAACAATTCATACGTCGTCTGGGTATGTAAAGCGAAAGTCTTCCAGAAATACCGCAATCGCCGATGTCCTTCCTGTATACTAGAAATAATATTGGCCCCTATAGAGACCCCTGTGGTACTCCATTAAATACAAGCGTTTTCCTACTGTGGCGTTATTTTCTATTGTAAGATGTTTTCTTCCTGTAAGATAACACTTCAGCATTTTGAGGCATAGTATCTGTAATTTCCAATGATGAGAGCTCACTGAGTAATATTTCTTGACTGATCATTAATAGATATTTGCTTAGTAAAAATAAACTCTATAACAAACAAACTAAACATTATACGCCAAAGATTACTTTTTTCAGCGGCGTTAATCATATAGGACAACTACTCAAAGATTTTATATCACATCGGCGTTAGACCAAATGTAATACAAACAAAAACTACTGTAACAAAATATAATGCTAAAAAATAATCAATAATCAAGCCTTGTTGATTTAAAGTGTAAAGCAGTAGAAAAAGAAGAAATTTGTAAAAACAAATGGATTTTTCTTCCGTAAAGCCGAAACTTGAAAATGTGGAAGTCACTGATATCACCACAAGCCAAGCCTTTCATGTTTTAGTGGGACAACAAAACATCGACTCGAAACTGGACATTACCGAAAATAAAGTGTTAAAGTATGATTGGACCCAGGAGGAACTTAAAAATGAAATAGACGATTCGATAAATAACTTTACTTCTATACAGCCAGAAACGTATAACCATTATCGGTGTACTGTTTTTGATTTTACGACTGCAGAGAAGGAAGTATTAAAAACACATCAGCATAAGCATTTTGATGACGTTCCGAAAACGCCCAAACCGACAACCGATGGCGTTTCGTATTCGGTGTTTGACTCCAAATGTGTAAGCAAGAATACGTTGAAAGCGGACACATCTAAGCGTACAGGTAAAAAGTCAATGCAGTGTTCGCATTGCGACTATAAATGTTATAAGTTGAGTAGGTTCAAAATACACGAACGTGTGCATACAGATGAAAAGCCATTTGAGTGTTTTGATTGTGGATATAAGGCTGCAAGCAGGTGTACATTAGTACACCACATTCGTAGGCATCATACAGGTGAATGGCCATTTCAGTGTCTTAGCTGCGATTACAAGACTACAATCAAACATATGTTTGTAATTCACACACGAACTCATACGGGTGAAAAACCATTTCAGTGTTTTAATTGTGACTACAAGTCCGCACGCAAGAGTGCATTAATACTACACACCCGTAAGCATACAGGTGAAAATCTGTTTAAATGTTCTGTTTGTGACTTTAAATCTCCACGGAAAGATTCCTTCACGGCTCATATACGAAAGCACACAGGTGAAAAACCATTTCAGTGTTTTGATTGTAACTACAGGTGTACAATCAAACAGAATTTGCTAGAACACACACGTACGCATACAGGTGCATTAAAGTGCTCTATTTGTGATTACAAATGTATGAAAAAGACTGTCTTAACAGAACACGAACGTAGGCATAGTGGTGAAAAACCATTTCATTGTTCTGATTGTGACTACAAGTCTGTAAGCAGGAAGGAATTAGTATTTCACACCCGTATCCATACGGGTGAAAAACTATTTAAATGTTCTGCTTGTGACTTTAAATCTGCGTCGAAAGGTAGGTTTATGGAACATATACGAACGCACACGGGTGAAAAGCCATTTCAGTGTTTGGAATGTAACTACAAAAGTATAACCAAACGGAGATTGATAATACACACACGTACACATACGGGTGAAAAACCATTTCAGTGCATGGATTGCGGATACAAGTCTGCAAGCAGAAGTACATTAGAAAACCACATGCGTAGGCATAAAAGTGAAAAGCTATTTCGCTGTTTTAACTGCGATTACAAGACTGCAGCCAAAAATCTGTTGGTAATACATATACGAACACATACTGGTGAAAAACCATTTCAGTGTTCTTATTGTGACTACAAATTTGTAAGCAAGACTACATTAGTCATGCACACCCGTATGCATACGGGTGAAAAACTGTTTAAATGTACTGTTTGTGACTTTAAATCTGCACGGAAACATCACTTCACGAATCATATACGAACTCATACGGGTGAAAAACCATTTCAATGTTTTGTTTGTAACTACAAGTGTGCACAGAAGTCTAATTTGAAGAAGCACATCCGCACTCATTCGGGTGAAAAATGACTTCACTGAATTACTTCTGTCTTTGAAACGAAGAAGACATTGAAAGTACACACCCGTAATATCGTCTCAGGTTTCCAACGGTTCCATGTATCGTTTAAATATACGGGTATAGAGACAAATATGGTAAATAAAATTAACAGTTGCTCAAAACAGATAATGCACTTAAGTATTGGAGTATCTATTAATTTAACTCGAATTAAAAACAAACTCAACCAACGCATTTTCAATAATTCTCGTACAAACGCTGTTATATGCTAGAAAACAATTTTCACCTAGGAACCTTAAATATGTGTTTTACATTATAGAAATAAGTTTTAAATACTGCGAATTATAATAAATCCTAAGTAAACTAATAAGTAATATTATATTATGTCTATTCAATTATTTACTTTATATTAAAAGATTGTTTTTACTA
The DNA here is from genome assembly GCA_009867245.2 of Adranes taylori. Classification (NCBI taxonomy): domain Eukaryota; kingdom Metazoa; phylum Arthropoda; class Insecta; order Coleoptera; family Staphylinidae; genus Adranes; species Adranes taylori. Next base: position 5,700 of record WYDF02316072.1, read on the forward strand.
ATATTCTTTTAAACAATAAACTAAAATGATCAATTGAAAGTTTTGTCCACTCCAATTTAATTTTAAATTATATAGATTTTTCATTCTATACTAATTCAAGTCTTCATTTAAGTTTAAATAATCTTACGAAATAGATTCTTAGATATTATAGATAGTACTTAAATATAATATTATACAAATGAGTGATTTTGTTTTCCATATTTTATCCTTTAACTGTTTTAACGAACTATAATATGAGTCTTTTCTACATCAATATAGTATAGGTCTTTCATAAACTACATAACATTTAAAAGTAATAGTTCTTTTATATACCGTACCTTCAGCCTCCCTGACATTAGTTGTATGACCCCATACGCGAAGAGTTGGTCATGTACAAAACGAGTTCATTTCTACATTCTATAATAAATGGCCTGCTTAGCAGAGATAGTAGAAGAATATGGAACTATTATATATATGGAACTATTATATATATATATATATCAGTCAGTGGTCGGCAATCTTTTTTACTAGGAGGGCATATTTCAAAAGTTCGACAGGAACCATGGTTTGAAGAATTTTTATCGGATACATAAAACTCATGTATTATACAAACAAAAATATGCTGGTCCACCTATTCTATAAAAATTAAAGTAAAAGCTCAGAAAAGCACCACTTATTTAAGATTTGAACCTACAATCTAGCTCAGATTAAAATCTTATTCATGCACAATGACAAGCACAATTCATATAGCGTTAAATGACTTTTAAAGGGAACATTGATTTCCCTTCGAGGATATAGAGGGTATAAGAGGAACGGTATGCTCTGATCTAATCATCTCAAATATCGTTAAGAGTCTGTTGTTCTAAATGTTTAATTCTTTGACGGATATGATTTCCCTTTCCCTGGATGTGAAATCAGCAGTATTTGGATGTGACTTTCTTGGGAAGTCACATTCAGGTAGTTTTCTTTGGTTACAGACAACAAATGATGATGCATGTTGAGTGGAAGCCTGAATTGATACTGACATCTAAATTGCTTACATTTTTATGTTCTTAGGACCAATAATTGATTACAACAATTTTGTTGATATCAGCAATTATTATTATACCATAACAAAATATACAAATAATAGATATTTGTATAATAAAAAAGTCAAATAAAAATGTTTGTTAATGTTTTGTTAGTTAGACACTCTGAAAGCATAATTAAGCAAACTCATTGACTATTGGCCGGAACTATATAGAGAGCTTAATACCTATGTTAGCAAAAAAAAACTCTACTACAAACAATCGAAACAAACATCAATTATTATTCTTTTCGTCAGAGTATGTAGAGTAGGTCAAATAAACAAAGATTTTATATGGCGTCGGTGAGAGACCACATATGGTAGAAACAAAAGGTACTTTGAAAAAATCTATTGCTACGTAATTAATAGTCAAGTCCTGTTGATTCATTACAAGAAAATTAGAGTATAAACCAATAAAAAACAGAAGTTTATCAAAACAAATGGATTTTTATTCCGTAAAGCCTAAACTTGAGAATGCGGAAATCACTGATATCGACTCTGAACTGGATATTACCGAAACTAAAGTGCTAACGTATGATTGGACCCAAGATGAACTTAAAAACGAAATAGATGATTCTATAAATGACTTCACTATTCAGCCAGAAAAGTTTAACATTCATCCATTCAAAATTGATGACCTCGACTATCAGTCTACTGAATTTGACTTTACGACAGCAGAGAAAGGTGTAATAAAAACACATCAGCGTGAGCATTTTGATGACGTTCCGAAGACATCCAAATCAGCAACTGAAGGAGTTTCGTATTCGGTGTTTGACTCCAAATGTGTAAGCAAGAATACGTTGAAAACGGGTACATCGACACGTACAGATAAAAAGTCATTACAGTGTTCTCAATGCGACTATAAATGTTATAAGTTAAGTAGGTTGAAAATACATGAGCGTGTGCATACAAATGAAAAACCATTTCAGTGTTTTGATTGTGGATACAAAGCTGCAATCAGAAGTACATTAATATACCATATGGGTAGGCATCACACAGGTGAAAGACCATTTCAGTGTATTCGCTGCGACTACAAGACTACAACCAAACATATGTTGGTACAACACACACGAACACATACGGGTGAAAAACCCTTTCAGTGTTTTAATTGTGATTATAAGTCCGCACGCAAGGGTGATTTAGTACGACACACCCGTATGCATACGGGTGAAAAATTGTTTAAATGTTCTGTTTGTGACTTTAAATCTCCACGGAAAACTCATTTGACGTCTCATATACGAAAGCACACAGGTGAAAAACCGTTTCAATGTTTTGATTGTAACTACAAGTGTGCAATCAAACAAAATTTGCTGGAACACACACGTACGCACACAGGTGCATTAAAGTGCTCGTTTTGTTCTTACAAATGTATAAATAAGATTACATTAACAGAACACGAACGTAGGCATACTGGTGAAAAACCATTTCAGTGTTCTGATTGTGATTACAAGTCTGTAAGCAGGCGTGCATTACTATATCACACCCGTATGCATACGGGTGAAAAATTGTTTAAATGTTCTGTATGTGACTTTAAATCTGCATGGAAAGGTCAATTTACGCGACATATGCGAACGCACACGGGTAAAAAGCTATTTCAATGTTTTGAATAACTACACAAGTATAATCAAACAGAAATTGATAGTACACATACGGGTGAAAAACCATTTCAATGTGTTGATTGTAATTACAATTGTGCACACAAGTCAAATATGAAGGCGCACATGCGTACTCGTTCGAGTAAGACTCGATTTCAAACAAAACTACTTTTGTTTTTGAGGTTTATAGCGAAGGAGACTTTGAAAGTACACACCAGGTTCGGATTATGATTATAAATCTGTAAACATGAAGCGTGTCATACACAATATATGCTTTTTTAATATAAATATATCATAGGATATCGTTTCATATATTGTTAAAAAAATAAATAATATTAAAAAATAGGAATTATCGGTACTCCCAAATAAATAAGCAAATTAATAGTAAATTAATAAATAATATATTATTATATATATGAAATAATTTACTATACGTGAAATTGTTTTTAATAAAATGCTTTTAAAGGAGAATCTTAAATCTAATCGTTGTATTATTTAATTCCGTTTTAAGATTTCCAAGTTATTTTGCCTATTTGGAAATGATAAAGTCCACACCAATGCAATTTAAAATTTTATCTATCATTTTATACTAATTCAAGGTTTACTTTAAAATTTAAGTAATCCTCACTTATAATACATAAAGTTATATATTATAGATGCTCATTTAAGTCCGTACGACCTGTAGTGGCTCTGGTTCAGGCTCTAAGGAACTGATAGCCGCATGCATCGCCGTCTCCAATTTTGCCTGCTCTCTGTTCTTCGTACCGTTCCCTCCAGATTAATGTTCATAAGTTTTTCTACCATGTATATCCACCTGGTTGGTGATCTGCCTCGGCGACGGGAACCTGTAGGTCTTCCTTGCACTATCAGTTTCTCCAACCGGGTGACCCTGTTGGCATGGCTGAAGAAGGAAATAATGCGTTTGTAAACAATGCTGGAAAGTCCTTGCGTTGGTTGGATTTCGTTAAGGGCCGACGCATGGATGTCATGTGCCGTCCATGGTATTCGCAACATTCTTCTCTAGCACCACATATCGAAAGCGTCCTTGCTTCGTCTGTCGGTTGCCAACACCGTCCAGATCTCCGAGGTATAGAACATAACTGGAAAGATAAGACGGGAAAGAAAATTACAAGATAGATTTTAGTCGCTTTTGTTATGTGACTGTTTGACCAAACTTTGGTGAGCTGTGTCATAGCATTGCGGGCCAATTGAATTCTGCGGCGTATTTCCATTTCGCAACTGCCGGTATTATATATAAGTGCTCTTAAGTATATATACTGATGCACAACTTCACAGTGGCCTATGTTTATAATATCTGGACGATTGTTGTTTTCGCGATATACGATCATCACTTTAGTATTGTTGTAAATGATGCGAATGCCGAACTCTTTACTAGTTGTTTCTAATATTGTTAAAATTGTTTTTAGTTCTAACTGGTTCGCGGCTACTGTGTCATCAGCAAAGCGTAGATTTGATATTCTGTACCCATTCAGTGGTACACCTCCTGTCCATTCTTCTAATACAATCCTCATAATGTATTCGCTGTAACTGTTGAACATCATTGGAGATAGCACACATCCCTGGTGTACTCCTGTTCTTATTCGACATGTATCGGAAACACTTCTATCTAATTGGACAATTGCTTGGCTGTTGTCGTACAAGCTTTTTATTATTTTGACAAGATGTTGTGGTACACCCATTTTGGTCATTATACTCCGTAACTGTCTGTCCCAAGCACACATTATCAAAGGCCTTTTCGTAGTCCACGAAGCATAAATACATAGGTGTGTAGTATTCTCGAGATTTTTCTATTACCTGGCGAAGATTTAGCATATGTTCTCGAGCTCCTCTCTCTTTTACAAAGCCGGCTTGTTCGGGTGCGCGAGTTACCACGTTATGTAGCTGGAAAGCCTCAGCTGGAGTATATACAGTATAATTTTGCTTACACGTAATATGAGCGCAATCACTTTGTAATGACTGCAGTCTCTTGTAGAGCCTTTTTTTGTGTAGCGGGATGATAACGGAAGTATACCAGTCACACAGTAATTTTTGATAGTAGGTTCATTAGTTATGAGAATTTTGCTATATCGAAAGTCAGTTAAATTTTGGAAATATAGGACGTACCATAGAAACATTAAAAATGAAAAATCAATTTGTATATGTCCAGATGTTCAAATAAAATTGTATTTAGAAGAAGTAAATTAAATAAAAAGAGAAATAATTTAGAATTAAAAGAATGTAAACATTTTGAAGAATATTCCTGAAATAAATTAAGCGTACAAAGGTAAAGCCGTAATTCGCAATATCCCTAATTACCACTTTTGTTCTTAAGGCCGGTGGTGTTTTGTATTGGCCGAGCTTTAGAAATTTTTGGGGAGAGGAAGGGGTTATCTTGCCTCGGTACATAATTGATGTTATTTTGCTACAGTCAGTCGCGACTTATCCTGGCATGATGCGAGATCAGGACAAAGTATTATATAGTCTTTTTGATGCTGAATATTAATAAAATTTAGAGGCTTTGGTAAACAACTTTGAGTCTAAAGGCGAAGCATCCAATGCTTTTCCCCAAACATGACCAACATAGGGCGTTTGTAATTCAGACTTCTGAAATCGCGCACCTCACTAAAACTTTATCTAAAGGTATAAAATCAATCGTTACCTTTCATTGTAGAATTAGCAATATTTTTCGTGGCCATCCATTATAATCACACGGTTCCTCAGAAAATATCTTCATCTCAGAGATCTGCAACATCTTGGTATTCTTTCGAGCTGTGCCTGGGTATATTTGGGTCACTTCTTTCTCGTGAAATTCACTTCTTTCTTGTGTAAGACTCTTGTCAAAGAATATACTCTTGTCCCGTTTTTCTTGGTGTGAATCTATAACATGTCCTTTAATTTTTCTATTATACTTTTCTTAACAAAAAGTAGTAAAACTAAAATACTTTTGTACATATATAGTATATTAACTAAGCTCTTGCACTTATTGTTATATACAAGCAAAATATATTATAGATTTTAGACTGTAATATAACAGTTACAGCATCATTTTATTGATTTTATGCATTAGGACAAGAAATTTGGGATAATAGTTTTATTTTTACATACATTGGCAACTCTGTCCCAACCACCAAAGAATCCAGGCATTTAAAAGTTGCAACGAAATTAAATACTAAAGTCAATCTGCAAATAAATTTTATATAGGATTTTTGTCAAGTTTCGCATCTTTATATTCTTTCTACATCCCGTGTGCTTTAGTATATGTTCTATAAAACTATATTTCCAAGCAGATTTAAAGTCACAAACAAAACAGTATTCCACCCGTATACATACGGGTGTAAAATAGTAATGCACTGCAGTTCTTAGAAATAGTTTTTTACTCGTATGTGTTCTACCAATCTCTGCTTGCTTGTAGATTTGTAATTATAAACAAAGCACTGAATGGTTTTTCACTCGTATGTGTACACGCGTTTTAATAATTTATGTTTGTCTGTAGTCTTGTAGCCGCAGCCGAGACACTGAAATGGCCTTTAAGCTAAGTGGGTTGCTAATCCACTTTTGCTTATAGGGTTTTCAAAACACTGAAATGGGGTTTTCAGTACACATGTGAGTACGCATGTGTTTCTTCAAATTAGTTTTCTGTGCACTCTTGTAAGCACAATAATTACATTCAAATGGTTTTTCGCCCGTGTGCGTTCGTATATGATCCGTGAAGGCAGTTTTACGTGGCGATTTAAAGTCACAAACAGAACATTTAAATAGTTTTTCACCTGTGTGCATACGGGTGTGTAATACAAATGCATTCTTGGTTACAGACTTGTAGTCACAAACAGAGCACTGAAATGGTGTTTCATCAGTGTGCTTTCGTATGTGTTCCATAAAGCTAGATTTCGATGTAGATTTGAAATCACAAACAAAACATTTAAACAGTTTTTCACCCGTATGTATACGGGTGTGAAGTACTAATGCACTCCTGCTGACAAACTTGTATTCACAATAAGAACACTGAAATGGTTTTTCACCGGTATGCGTACGTGTATGTTCTATCAATCTCTGTTTGGTTGTACAATTGTAGTTACAATGAAAACACTGAATTTGTTTTTCGCTCATATGTGTACGTGTGTGTTTTTTCAATTTATGTTTGGTTGTAGTCTTGTAGTCCCAGCTAAGATACTGAAATGGCCTTTCAGGTGTGTGATGCCTAAGCGAGTGGGGCGGTAATCGACTCTTGCTTGTAGACTTGTCAAATCTTGGTTTTTCAGTACGCAAGTGAGTACGCATATGACTCTTCAAATGAGCTTTCTGTACACATTTGTACTCACAAGTATTACACTGAAATGGTTTTTCACCCGTGTGTGTTCGTATGTGACTCGCGAAAGAACTTTTCCATGGAGATTTAAAGTCACAAACAGAACATTTAAAAAGTTGTTCATTCGTCTGAAATGGTTTATCAGTGCGCATGTGAGTACGCATGTGTGTCTTCAAATTAGTTTTCTGTGCACACTTGTAGTCACAAGCACTGCACTGAAATGGTTTTTCACCCGTGTGCGTTCGTATATGTTCCGTGAATGGAGTTTTCCGTGCAGATTTAAAGTCACAGACAGTACATTTAAACAGTTTCTCACCCGTATGCATACGGTTGTGAACTACTAATGCAGCCGTGCTTACAAACTTGTATTCACAATATGAACACTGAAATGTTTTTTCTCGCATATGTGTTCGTGTGTGTATTATCAACAGCTTTTTAGTTGTAGTCTTGTAGTCGCAGTTAAAACAGTGAAATTCATTTTGATAATGTCTACGCATGTGTTTTGCTAATGAATCCTTCCTTGCAGCCTTGTATCCGCAATTGAAACACTGAAATGGTTTTTCTTTTGTATGCACCCGTTCATGTACTATCAACCAACTCGAATAATAACATTTATAGTCGCAATGGGAACACTGGAATGTTTTTGTTCCTGTATGCGTATGAGTACCTACTTTCAAAGTCTTATTGCTTATACATTCGGAGTAAGAAACTTCTTCTGTAGTCGATTTGTAATAAAAATTATCAATATGCTTCTGCTGGTATGTTTTTACTACTTTCTGTGCAGTCGTAAAATCAAAGTCAGTAGAGCGATAATGGTCGTCAACGTCGACAATTTTCAACGGAAATAGGTTATTCGTTTCTGGCTGAATAGTAGTAAATTTATTTCTAGAATCATCTATTTCGTTTTTAAGTTCCTCTTGGGTACAATCATACTTTAGCACTTTAGTTTCGGTAATATCCAGTTTAGAGTCGATGTTTTGTTGGCTCGTATCATAATGTCCTTCTAAACCATAAAAATCTTGGCTTCTGATAGTATCATTGATATCCGCATTTTCAACTTTAGGCTTTACGAAATAAAAATCCATTTGTTTTTACACACTCCTTCTTTTCTTACTGCTTTACACTTTAACTTTCTTTTAATAAATCATCAAAGCATTGTTATAGGTTATTAGATTGTTAACGTTGGAATTTTCTACTATATATGGTCTATCACCGACGCTATATAAAATTTTTGTTTATTTGTTCTACTTTATTTATTCCGAGCAAAAAGATTAAATATTTGATTTTTATTTGTTTCGGTTGTTTGTGATAAAGTTTATTTGTAGAACTTGCTACGTAGTTCTACTTAATATTCAATGTGTTTGCTTAATGTGGATGTCAGATTATCTGATTAGCATAAATGTACACTTTGGTTCTCTATTTAAAGCAAATATCTGTAAATTCCATATTGGTATGGCCTAATAATTATCGCTGGTATAGTCTAATATAGATTAATTATCATCTTGTCTTCATCATAAGAAATAGTTGTAAATATGAAGCAAAACTGTATGAAGATTTAACGAGCATATGATGAATCCAAATATAAGAGTAATTTTAACTAATTGATTGCAGTGCAGAAAATTAACGTTTGATTAAAATTAAAATTTTTAATGATTTTAATAATATGATTAAATTTGTAGCAATAGTATATGTTTTATAGCTGATTTTATATTGATTTGTATAATAATAATAGTTTTATAATGTAATTCGGTTTATATTTGTAGTAATGTATTATTTTGTCAATATAATAATTATAATAATTTTTTTAAATAATACAGAAGTGTACCAAATGCGCTATAAGCAATTTTTCTTCTTCTTCTTCTTATTAAGCCATTGAATATCCACTGCTGGATGTAGGCCCCCCCTTTCTCCTTCCATTCCGAATGGTTTATTGCCACTTGTTGCCAGTTTGTACCTGCTGCTCTTTTGATCCAATTTGTCCATCTTTCTGGTGGTCTGCCCATAGGTCGCGTTGTGGTTGGTCTCCAGTTCATGATGGTTTTGGTCCAAC
>WYDF02316083.1:0-14694 GCA_009867245.2 Adranes taylori
GCGATATAAGAATAATAAAACAATTCTGACGCTATGAACCTGTAAATTGTAGCGTTACACGTGGAAAATGCAGCTTTACAAATGTAACATACGGAAAATGGTGTAAATGCGTAAAAATGTAGTGATACAATGTAGAAGGCAGTATTATAAGCAGCAAACGCAGTAGTACAAACGAAATTAAGAGTAGAGATAAACAAATTTGATGGTAAACATAGGACGTGAAGAACATGGAGTGAACATAGGGATGAACACAGTGTCCATTATTATTTAAAGAATTTTTATTTTATTAACTTGTAATAATGATGCTACCTAAAGCAGAAGTAACTGATGAAGGCTTCCACTGATGCCATAAATAGATCCTCTACCCTGACGCGCTTTTATAAGCTAATTGGTTGTCATTTCACATAGTCAATATGCAGTTTTCGAAATGATTAACTTATCATATTAATCATTTAATATTGAAATAAAGCGTATTCTTTGGAACAATTCAGTAATTAAACTGAACTAATCATTTCCCTTCAACATCAGTAAATGCATGTATAATTTCAATTCGTATAATTTAATTTCTAAATTATTAAATTCGCGCTACTGATAATTGAAATAAAATTTATATTTCTAGGTAGTTACGTTCTTAAATAAAATTTATCGACAATTTGATGCACGAATTGAATGTTACGATGTATATAAAGTGGAAACCATTGGCGATTCATATATGGTTGCTTCCGGGTTACCCGTCAAAAATGGTAATATTATGTTATTAAAAGTATTACAAAAAAAAAGTAAAAAGTATTACAACTAAAGTAAATAATCCATTACAAAATTATTATATTTGAATCGTTCATTATGAATATTGTCACATGTATTTTGTGACTCGGGATTGCGTGAACGCCAACTCGATAAATAAATTCTATCAAGAGTTGCAGCTCATTCAATCATTTCGGGGTAAAAATAGCAAAAGTTAATATAGGGTGTGCTCAGCGTTAAGAAATTATTAGTAATAAATATCAGATCCCACAGAATCTCTACTAACATCGTATTAAATAAGCCACAGAATCAGCCTTACTAAAGCAAGTACGGTTCATGAAGCAACGTAAATAAATAAATAATTAAATAATGTTAATAAATTTACATCGAGACAAAAATAAAACATCCACTTAATTCAAAAACGTATAATCAGAGGCTAAGTTAGAAGCTAAAATACTGCCTTGAAAACATAGCAATAAAAATCAAATCCTCAATAAAATTCATATTCAGTTAGATTAATCTCAACTGACAAATTGTTATATTAGTTTGAAATTATTTGTCAAAACAAAGTAACTTTAGTTATTCAAAGTAAAAATAATAATTATTTATTCATAATCAAAACACATTAATTAATTTACATGAGATCAGAAAACCTTAGAGGTGGAAACTTCATAGTAATATAATTTCAACTTACATTTTATATTTCAATCACATTTTCTACAATAAAAATGAACGATAAAATTACGCGTACTATAGCTAAATTTTACTACTGAACTGTTACAAAAATCTGAACATAATAAGAAAAACCTTTGTAAGATTCTCGCTTACATAAAGAAATCAATTGTACTGCCCTCCGACGGGGTAACTGGCGTACTAAACCTCGCTTCATACTACTCTTAGTTATCTAAGTCCATTTAAAATGTATTTTTCTATGCGCTCGCTCTAACAACTGGACGTAGCCTAAGTTAGTTCTTTACATTGTTCCTGACCACGTGTGCCTCTTAGGATATATATTAAAATGTTTAAAGAAAATGAATATAACTAATATTTTTCTTTTGGCAAGAGACTATATTAAAAAGTTTAAAGAAAGTGAATTGATTTTAGATCCTTCTTTTAGTATTCCAATATAAATTCTTAATCCATAGGACATAACTTTTATAGGCGATTGAGTTTGACTAACTCTCTCTCCTAAATATACAATAATTAATGTTTTAGAAATAGCATACTCGAAATGCTTATTATTGTAATAATGTAAAGCACTAAATTTACATGTAGTCGACAAAATTTCAAATGCAAAGGCGTGTAAAATCAGATAAATTAAAAATACAACACTTTTATTTCCCACATTTATCCAAAGCTGGAATATTCCTAGCCAAAATGATATAACTCTACAATTTTCCTCTAAAATAATAGATCAAATCGATTTTAGGTAATAAACATGTAGCAGAAATAGCAAGCATGGCTCTAGATCTATTAGCTGGTTCATCGCAATTTAAAATTCCGCATAGGAAATCCGAAAAATTGCAAATCAGGTGTGGTTGCCATACGGGTCCGGTTGTTGCCGGAATTGTTGGTTCAAAAATGCCAAGATATTGTCTTTTCGGTGATACGGTGAATACTGCATCGAGAATGGAATCAACTGGAGAATGTAAGTATAAGCTCCCAAGTTTTCATTTTCTTTTTTTATGAACTGTTAACTCTCGATCCTCAACTTCAGCCGTTAGATGAACCCTCACGCCAAAATCTTTAAAGCACTATATTTAGATGTCGCTGTACTCTGCATCTATGATACTCAATCATTAAATAAAAATAATCCAAAACATTTTAAAACTCTCAAAAACATTCCGAAAGAGCTAAAAACATCCCAAAACATTTTGATGTAAAAAACAAAGCTCCGTAAATTTAACAGCCACAATCATAAAAGATCAGTTGTAGTTAGCTGAGCAGAAAAAGAAAATATGCGCCAATGCGGAAGTCGTAAATGCTGTCAAAAAAATAAGCATTTGAAAATGCAAGAGGACAGAAGCCAAAAACTACAGCACAAAAGGAATGTTGACAAATCCGAATAAATTGAAATCAGAAACAAGTGAATGAAAATATATCAGTCTTTGTTTGTGATAGACTCTCGCTCGCGACGCTTCTAACGGACAGTCCTAGTGATTATCACAGATGGTGCAAACAAATATTTTATTGCTTCAGAATATAGTATCCTCCGGAAATATAAAATCTCGGGCGCCAGGTCAGTTTAACGTGAGACCGCACTAAACGCGGGCAAGATAAGAATCATAGGAGTCCACTATAGGTCACTAACACCCCGATTAGCGCAGGTGCTATGTTCGCTGAGCGACTAAAGCTAACCCCGATTAGGTTAGAATTATACGCTCTAGTGAAGAAAACAGTAAGGAATCAGCGTAAGCTACAATAATACCCCGATTAGCGCAGGTGATACTGTTACTGAGCAACTTAAGCTACCCCCGATTAGCGCAGGTTAGAATTATACGCTCTAGCTAGTGAATAGGAACTAGGTGGTAGTGAGATAGAAGAAGAAATAAAGCTATTGAAAATACATGCCAACTAAATAGCAGTGAATGGTAAATGAATATGCTTAACAAACGCGTTAGATTTCTGGACCTTCTGCTGTCGGCTGTTGCTTGTTGATTTGACTCAAACCAAAAAACTAAACTAAATCCTATCAAAATATTGGTATTTATAGACGAAAGGCAACACACAACTTTGGCTCCGTTATACGGGCAAGTATCTAGCCAACCATTCACTCCTTACTATCCGATACTGTCTTCCTTTATTACAGTGTAGCAACAGCAGTTTACGCACATCCTCACGGTTGTGTATAATGTGCGTGCAACAGCAGCCAACAGATCAATTAGCAGCGCTCCATGAATCCATGTTTCTATGCCAGCGTACATTACTCCCACTTTAAATATTATAATAAACAATAATGCGTCATCTCGTATTCACATCATCATACACATCGTGCGCGCAGCACCAATCAATACTGCATCATGCATTCATTGCGATGAGTGTCTGTTGCACGCTATTTTAAATAGATAGGCGCTTAAACTGTATCCCTACCTCTATCTAACGTACGCGAAGCTATTTACTTATAATAGAAAATATGTTCTACTTTCAGCGGCAGCAGAAATCTTGCTTGTTTATATATTACATTTTTACGGAATGCATAATTCTTATTTATTTATTATGAAGGATTACGTAATTTATTCTTTTAAGTAACATGTCTTGTTGCATCTTACTATGGCGAAGAAAATCAAAGCCACAGATTGGGATGACCATAGGATGATAATTCAGTTCGGCTTTAGAAATGCTTTGACACTCGCCAGACACTCTTTTCACTTAATTTACTCACATAGAGATACAGAGATAGGAATGTCGATATGTACACCTTCCTCGTTGACTAGCAAAAAGCGTTTAACTGCGAGTCGTATTAGAAGATGGCAGAAATTCTAAGAGCTTCAGATATAGACGCTGGTGACCTGCGCATTATTACCGACCTTTATTTGTACCAAACTGCACAAATAATAGTGGACAGCCCAATAATAGTGGACAGCCCAACATCAAAAATGGTGTTTGTCCAGATTGCGTTCTATATCCCCTTCTGTTTAACCTTTGTTCTGAAATTACAACGAAGCAGCACAACAAAACACTTAAAATAAAATAACAAAACACTTGCATGTGGGTAGGCATTTCCTTCGGATTGCATCACACTCAACAATAAAACCTAGATATTTGTAGTTTTATACTCCACTCACGAAGCTTTCTGGCTTATCTAAAATCACCCCTTGACTGGAATTTAATACAAACTACCCAAAATATTCTGGGAAATCTATTAATTAGTTATGAATTTATTTATTCTTCTAATTTTCTTCTCATTTATCTATTCGACTTTATAAACGCGTCGGCAGAGATTCTGTTTCTAATTTTTATTATCAAATTCTCTTTCACTAACAAATATTTACTATTTGGTTACTATACAATTTCACTTTAACAAATTAACTTTAATATTTGTAAATATTTATTACTTCGACTCGACGACGGGCATAGATTCCCCTTTTAATTTAAATTTTGATGTTTACTCTCGAATAAAAAATTCTGCGTTCTTTTCCTCATAATGTCCACCTCTAATCTACTTTATTCTTACTCCTAGTAAATTGCTAATTTCTAATGTATTCGCACCTAATAACTTATTAACCCTACTCTAACAATTATGTACGCCACAATTGGTATTTGTCTACTTTGTTTACTAACACACATACAATGCTACACTATACGCTTTCTTTACATATTATCTAGTCACCAATCAAATCTATGCCTAAAAATATCAGTTTTATCCTGATTTTCGTGCCACTTTTGTAACAATTAAAATTTGATGTAATCTGTTGCAATAGAAATGAAATTATAAACATCCCAATTTGTGTTTGACATCTTTAATTGATAATAATTGCCAAAGTATTCACTCACATAATTTCCTATCCATTGCACTCAATTACCCCATACGTTCAGAAACTATGGCTCTATTATGAAATGCTGGTTTGATTTCTATAAAAATTCCTGTGTTAGTACTTAAAAACTAACTCTATGTAGATGGTTATTCAAACTGTTCAACACTTCTCTGATATTTAGATGAAAGAAGATGAACTTGCACAAATTTGTTTTATTATTATTTCAGCATCAAAAATTCATGTAAGTTTGGAATTTAAGAAAGCTTTAGATGTAATTGGAGGTTATAAAATGGAGCACAGAGGTTTGGTTGACGTGAAAGTAAGTATAGTTCTACGTTTTAACTTTCACATACAGTGGCGAAGCGACATATACTTTCATATAAATGGCACTCGGTGCACAATTCTGATATGCATTTATTTATAAAAACTACAAACAGTAAAATGACTACATTTCTTACACGCGACCCTCGCCCCAACCTCGAAGACTTTCGACCCCGAAAATCCAAAACCCAGATCAATATCTAAAAGGAGTAAAATCCTTTAGCAATTCAAATTACACATATCAATGGTTTCAACTGTGTATCCATTAGATAACAATAGTGTCAATAACTAATTAGCATCTTGGCTCTAAGTAATGTCTAGAAAATTCTTTAGCTTAAGGTAATGGTGCGCTTTTACGATCATGCAATTAACATCTAATACAAATCAATTATACAAAAATTAATAATGCATAATTAAAAAAATAGTAACAATAACAATTAGCAAATAATAATGTATACAAAACATAAAATTTTATACATTGCGTCCATTATGTGACAATATGAAAAGATTGTTTTCAAATTTTAGGGCAAAGGCCTCATGGATACATATTGGCTTACTTGTAAAGAGGGAGGACATCATAGAACTGTAGAAATGGAACCACCTACTTATTTCCAAGTATTGTTAATTATATTTAATGACGCAATTTATTGATTTTAACATTTTATTTTTTGTAATCCTAGGATGAAGAAGATGAACCAATATTTATGAGAAGATTACGTGGAGAGTGCTACAATTAACTAATAATGACGAACAAAAGCAATTTCGGATAAATGACAAGCTTATGGCATTTTTTATATTAAAATTAAGTTATCCTCATTCATATGTCAAGTATATGTTCGTTTTCGTTTACACACGTTCATCATTATTGTCCAATTGCAAGATATTATACTATTTCTCACCAAACAATAGAGTAAAATCAGATTTGAAACAATATCTATAACGAGAAGGAAGCCCTAAATGTTCTGTAAATCTAGTATGTAGCTTTTTACAGGCATAGAACATCTGGTGAGCCACTTAAATTAAAAGCCATTAAGCATGCAACTTAGTCTATTGTTTCGTGAAAAAGAGTGGAGATCATTTAACGTAAAAATTTTGTAGATCATTCCGCCACCGCACCTTTAAAATATAAATAAATGCAAAAATACCAATTTTTATCTATGTTTATATGTAATTATTTACAATCGCTATTAGAAACGAAATTGCTTTTGTTGTTTAGTTACATAAAGTCGGTAAACAAAAGATTATCATCCAAAAATTTATTTTAATTTAAAATCATAATGTGAGCATTACGTATTTAAATAACTGTAAATGATGGCATCAGTGTAGATTTTGTAACCCTAATGTAATGGAAGTGCCAGATTGTCATCGACAGAAGAGTCAGTCAGTTTTAAGAGAGTGAGTGCGTGTGGTTAGAGAGGTCAGAGAGGTTAGATTAGAATGCGTATGAGGAGAGAATGTTTACACATATCGTTTATTCTTGTTTTATCGTTTTGTTAATCATTAAACCTTTTATATAACAAATCTATATGACCATCATCAATTTGGTACATGTAATAATTGCATATATAGCAACTAATCCAGTGACATTATTTTAATTAGTTTATGGTTGTAAATTAATTTTGCGTGATTTTTTGGCATACATGTCGCATTATTTTTTGACATGCGATTTTGGTTAAGTGGTAAGATTCTCCACGCTTTGAACGAACTGCCAAAATTCGGGATCGTTCTTGTGTAATTTGAATTAGTACGTGGAGACGTAAATAATATTTTAAGTCAATGTTGACCTGCAGGGTGTAGCTGATGGCTTAGAGACCGATACCAAAAGTCCATAGTATCTCAAGCACTATTTTTCATAGGAACAGGCATAATAAAAAAAATACAATACAATACAAATAAATTGTATTGCAATACAATACAAATGTGAACAAATAAAAACAATTAAATATAATCAATAAATCAGCATCGAAAACCAGAAATAATCAGAATAACATAAATGTGAATAATTAAAAGTTCAGTTCAATAAAATGAATAAAACGGCGCTTACATATGAGTAGACATCTTCAAATGTACGCCTTCAACAACACTCAAAAATAAATCTAGTCACTCGCAAAGCTCTCTTGCTTACCTAAGGGCACTACTTGAATCAAATTAATACTAACTGTTCGCACTGGGATGGAACCCTATTTCTTGTACAAAAATCCGTAACTTAAGTGAAATACTACTTCTATGTACTTCTGTACAATTTACTAAATAATTATTGAATTATTTATTCATTTTTCAAACTCTTATACAGCATAAACCCAGCTTCTACAAATCACTTTATTGCATATGTTTTTATCTAATGCATTTGCCACATATAAATTAACCTATTATTGAAGATTATATGATTTTCCTAATTTAACGCAATGTTATAATTCTTAAATTTAATTTTTAGTTACTAGGCATTGGTTGGCATTGCTGCAAATAACTTACATGAATAGTATCACACGTTATTCGCAATTAATAACTATTCGGTCAATTAACCTAAAAAGTACAGGTCACCATAAAATCATTTAAAATTTATTTGGCAGTTAGTTGTTTATTAAAAAGACAATGAAAAACATTTATTGCCGATGCCGTGATCAAGTGGTTAAGATGCATGACTACCACTGCAAAGGTCCTGGATTCGATTCCCAGCGTAGATGATAGTTTGCGTTCATACTTGAATCTAGGCAACACACGATACGAGGTCGGTTATTTATAGGTGGAAGGCAACTATAATTTATCATGCACATCTATAGGGGTAAATGTAAAACTTCGGCCCAGTCTGTACGCGTTAGTACGCACTATAAAGACGATCTCTTTACGATATCCTACCTAACAGCGTCGATGGCAGAGGCTGGACGTTAAAACACATAGTCGGTTATAAGCCTATAAGGCAGAAATAGACCGACTATAAATAATTATAATAACAATACAATACAAAAACATTTGATGTTTAGTGCGTCAAGAGCTTTCAAATAAGGTAGGATTTTTAATAGTCGGTGGGGTCCATAAACAGTACTCAGGCCGGAATGATTCTTAATTTTCGACGGGAATCGATAAATTAATGCATTTGCCTAATCTTTTAATATGAAAGTAGCACACTTTTTATAGAAAAGTAGCATTAAGTGACAGCTGACTAAATTTAGAGTAAAATTAAAAGTAAGTGATTAAAATTTTTTTTAAACAACACCAGAAATATTATTACCTACCATTTACCAATTCTGGAGTTAAGAGAAGAATAATCACATAAATTAGTTTTAATATTTTATAAAAGATACGAAAGTCGTTTGACTTGAATTGAAATTCACTAAACTAGGGAAGCTAGAAAAGAAATCAAATCAACTACACAGCCTACCATAAATACCAAGCAAAGACATACGTTTCAATGTCCTAATTGCACCTTAGATTATAAATAATAGGTGAATAATATTGTTAGTTGGTATAATTAGTTTTCATACCTTCTATACGGAAATAATATGTATAAAAAGAATATTTTTTGAAGAAATGTAAGTATGTATTTATGCATCAAATTCCAAAAGATTAATATAAATTTTATCCAACTCTGTTAGTTCTTTCAGATATTCTTTTACATTTATTATATAGGTTTGGAGCATTTGTCAAAATAGCGATATGCATCATTTTCATAATTGTTACGAATTGCTTCAAAAACGCACTTAAAACCGTACACGAATGATCTTAATATAATTCATGTTGAATTATATTAGTATATGTAAATAATTATCGGTTTTAAGACGTAAATTGATTTATTTTTATATTCTTTGCAAAACTTAGCGACGTTTCGATAACATTGTATCTTCTTCAGACTTCGTAAATGGTCCAAACTTATATATTACTGTAAACGAATGTGTGAAGATGATAAATGTGTTATTTAAACGTTGCTAATTTTGTTAATAATATTAACATAAACCAATTCGATAGAATATATATATTTAAAATATACGTCGCAATCCTCACATTCTGATATATAGTGATTTAAATGAATTATTTTAATGATAACTTGCAAACGTATTTGGTTTTATTACAAAATATTTGTAATAATAATAAATTTGTTATATAATTAATATAACTTTCTCAGACCACAAAATTACACAAACTAAATGTTATATTGCAAATTAATCTCTTTTAGTAGTTCAGTATGAAAAGGGTATTATTGAAAAAATTATATATAAAAAAGTATTCATAAAAATGATCTTTACGCCAAAAATCTGGCAACATATTTATATAATCATTATTGTATATTACTTTTAGATATTTATATAGGTCTGTATGTACTATGTACAATAAAATGTATACCATTTAATATATAACCACATGTTTTATGTAATAAATATTCTAATGCATTAGTATTGTGTTTTCTTATTAATCAAAAGTACTTTTTTAAGTTAAGTAATATTTACTGTCAAGTAATTTTGAATAAATATGTGATAGAAGGGGAAATTTCACCCCCTGCCATCTAGTGTAGAAAAATAGCAATAACTCGCAACTGGGATAATACCTTAACTTCTACTTTAATGGCTGTCTAATTGCTATTATTATATGGTTTTTTGAATTATTTTCTATTGACAATATTGGATTTCATTCAGAAATAGATTATACTGATATAATATAATATTATTTACTGCAATAATATTCATTTATAAAATTACACTCTATTTACATGAAATATTTATCTTCAGTAATGGACGGTGAGTTTTTATTGATTATAACACACCAGCCTATAATTTCTAAATTGCAAAAAATTCAAATTTGTTAGAAGATAAGCGAATTAATACAGGATGTAAGTATTTTCAATACACGCATGTTGATTTCAAAAGAAGGCAAATATATAATGCAGCTTCCGAAGGATTTCGTACTGAAGAGAAATCTCCAGAATGTACAAAATGTGATTTCAAACCTAAATATAAATTAAAGACGAAATCATATAGAAGAAAATTTTTTGAAATCAAAGAATGTAGTTTTATGAGTGCAGAAAAATCAATCCTTGTAAGACACAATTGAAGTCATAATAGAAAGAAACCTTTTGAGTGTTCAGAATGTGATTTTAAAACAGCATTTAAAGGAAGTCTTATAAAACACAAACGAAAACATAGCGGAGAAACGCTTTTCAAGTGTACGGATTGTGATTTCAAAACCGCACACAAAGCAAATCTTTTAAGCCTCAATCTGACAACTCATAACGCGTTGAAGCGTTTTGAGTGTAAAGATTGTGGTTTCAAAACAGCACATAAACGAAAAATTCTAAAGTCATTCAGAAGAAAAGCCTTTCAAGTGTTCGGCATGTGATTTCAAAATTGCACACAAAGAAAGTCTTTTAAGTCCCAATGGTTATGGGGAAAATTCCATTATTAACTTCAACTACCTATGTTATATGGTTATATAAATATATCTACATATATATTTAAATTTTGAAACACATTTATAAATAAATACTCAAATTCAAACTCAAGACAAACATGTTAACAAATATTTTATCCCGGTTACGTTAAGTTGCTAAATTCGGCCACCAGCGGGCCAAAATTTGCTTGAATTGTCAATTTAGTTTCCTATACATAGAGCGGCATCATTCATGTTGATTCATAGAGTTGTGCGCGGTAAAAAAGAGCGGTCATACTACACATATTAGATTCAATTATATTTCTTTAATTAAAAACCCTTTTAATTATTTCATTTTGACTCTTACTATATTGTTAAAATTTATATTCACAAAAAGCCTATAAATTGAATTTAATAAATGATGTTACTTATAAGTTAATATGCTCACTACCCTTTCTTTATTATTGCGATTTTGGGCTGACTTTGCGCTTTCAGCTACGTCGATTCTTCTTCTTCGTCCGACGTGTGGTGACTACGGTGGATGTTGACGCTGAGTAGGGCAATCTTCTAATCTGTATTATTCGTTTAACCGTTGATTTCCAGGTCTGTCGATCGTTCGCTTGGCACGCTACTTTAGCGAAACTTGCTTCTGTTAATTTCGAAATAATATCGGTCCACCGAATCGGGGTGCCGCCCCGTTACCTGGTCCTTGTCTCTCCCCCGGTCTTCCCTGGACAGCAAGTTTTTGCATGCTGCCATGTCGATAGATGTGTACGAAAAATCGTCCATATATTATCGATGACAATCTTTGTACGGCTTTGACCTCATTTAAGATGGAGACATTTGTTCTTCTAGCCGTCCAGCGAACTCGCATCATTCTGCGACAGACCCACATTTCAAACGCATCTATTCTTCTCCTGTCGTTGGAACGGATTACCCAGGTCTCTGAAACGTACGAAAAAACCGGAAAAACTAGGGTGTTTAAAAGGCTTGTCTTCGTTTTCCTTGTGATTTTTTTATCTTTCCAGACTTTTGTTAGCTTTATCATGGCCGAGCGGGCAATTACAATATGCCTTTTATTTCCAATTCGCAAGAGTCCAAATACACAAATTTTTTGACGACTTCAAAGTTCCGTATATTTGTAGGTTGCCGTTGATTTTCGTTGTCTCTGTCTACTATCATGACTTTTGTGTTGTTGGCATTTATTTTGATCCCATAAACTCGGCTTACGTCTTTCAGTCTTTAAAGAAACTCTAAAAGCTCTTCAGTGTTGTTAGAAGAGTATCATCCGCAAATCGAAGGTTTGAAAAACGCCTTCCACCAATCTTCACTCCCCCTTTTCAGTTCTCTAATGTGCGCCCGCATCACTACTTCGCTATAGATGTTGTTAAAGTAGAAATGAAAGTACGCATCCTGGACGAACGCCTCTCCTAATGCAAAATTTTTCGGATAATGTGTTATTCATTACAACGACCGCCTGCGAAATCTGATACAAGCTTTTGATGAGAGTGATGACATGGTACTTCAAATTCTGCTAAGGTCATTCATAACCTCCGCCAACGAAAGTCTATCAGACGCTTTCTCATAATCTACGAAGAATAGATACATCGGTATCGAGTATTCTCGGGCTTTTTCTATAGGCTGTCTCACATTTAAAAATTGTTCTCGAGTACCCCGTCCTTTCACATATCCGGTTTGTTCTGGAGCTATTTTATTCTGGAGATATTGAAGGCTTGAAGTCTCGCTTGAAGAATCTACAACATAATCTTGCTGGAATGCGATATCAGGACTATCAGAGGGTAGTTCGCGCAGATTGTTTCTGGCCCTTTCTTATGTAGAGAAAGCAATGCTAAAATTTACCAGTCCTCTAACCATAATCATATTTTCCAAAGTGACACAGCGTGTACAAGAATTTCTTCTCTCTTTCGTGAAGAGCTCTGCCCTCTTAATTTGTCAATTGCGACTTTTACCTCCTTTAACAGTATATACGGTTCCTCCTCATAATCCCCCAGGTCTCTACAAATAGCATTCGGGCCAGCATACAGATTGCCATAGTAATATTTCCACCACCGATACAATTTGCTCTAGTTCTGTATTCAAACAATCATGTTGAATCTTTAATTGCCCAATATCGGGCTTTAAACTCCTGAGTGATAGAACGTATCTCCTTGAATAGGTCTTTGGAGTTATTGATATCAAAGTAACTCTGAATTTCTATACAAACGTTCATCAAATATTTATTTTTGTTCCCGCGTGTAGCAGTTGTATCTCCCGATTTAAAGATTGGTACAGTTCCCAATCTATACTGCTGTCAAGACCACTGGATTTGATGATCTGTCGTACCCCAATGAACTCGATTGTTTTCATTGATAACTAGGGCTGTCTAACAGTTTTTTTGGCCTTCTTCAGGTGTTTCTTCTAAAGTTCTGACTAGAGACTTTTTCACAGCCTATCATACAGCTGCAGTATTTCTTGTTTGAAGTTCTTCGAGCGGAAGTTCGAGTTTTTGCATGGCGTTATCGTTAAAAACTATAACCAGCTCAGCGCTGAGTCTATATAGCCTTTTTATTTGCCTGCGCACACATATTTAACGTTTTCCTATAAACTCACACACCAGCAATTGTTGATCACTTCGACAATTTACAGACGGCAACGTTTTAGTACTGATGATTTCCAGTTCTGCTTAATCAAAATGTAATCTATTTGATTCAGTGTGTGTCCATCAGGACACCTCCAGGTATATAATCTACGTGATTCTCATACATCGAGTTGGTAATTGCGATCGTATTTTCGATGCGGAATTGGATGAGGAGTTCTCCTTTGTGGTTCCGTTTTCCTATCCCAAAGTTCCCCGCTAATTGGCGAATATGATCATCGTTGGCAATGGAACCGATTTTCACATTGAAATCACCCATTTCTTTGCTCGATATTTTATTTATTGCCACTTCGAGCCTCGATAAAATTCCTCGATCTCTTCGTCATCAGCTTCATGAGGGGAGCATATACTGTCTTGATGTTTAGGATAGAGGGCAGTCGTCGATTCTAAGGCATATATAGCTCCATAGCTTGCTTCTAATAAATGTTGGTTCGCAACTATTTTCGTATACTAATTGAGATAAAATCACCTTAACTAATTGAGATTTTGAATTAGCAGTGAACCAGATGTTAATTTTTTTAATTATCACCGCCGCTATAAGATATGTGGAAATGTTCATCACCTGTTAAAATTATAAGGTAATAAATTAAACGCACAATATTGTTTTTCACGTCCTGGACAAGTTACATTTTTATTTTATACCAACACAAAAAAAAGACTTACAATACAAAAAAGATTTAAAAACAAACGTACAATCTCTCTTTTTCTGTTTTCTTTTTCTTCATCGATTTAACTTAAGCAACAATAGAAAACACTTACTTAAATCTACTAAATCTATAACCTCGCACTCAACACACTCGTCTTTTAATCTCTCTTAAAACTTTGCACAATTTTTATTCTTCGTAAGCGCATGTGTATCAAATTTAGACCTCCAATACCAATATCTCTAAACGTCCCATGCCTGATGTGATATATTTCACTAATGTAGTTCTAAAGTTCAATGTGCATAAGTAACTATTTCAAAGTGGACAGAAATTATTCTTTGGAAAGGGAAAATTTGAAACAATTATTTGAAACCTATGTATATGAAATCAATCGTTTAATTTTATTTACGATTGATTTAGGCTCGATGCTCCATAGAACTGGCTCGTGTGAATTCGAAATAAGACGACGAATAGAAATTGCTCGTTCTGCTATGAT
>WYDF02316094.1:0-14694 GCA_009867245.2 Adranes taylori
TATATATTCATAGTATTAAGTTCAGTTACAGTTCAGCAAGATCTATGACACGTGGTTAACTTTCCACTGAATATACTTGAGCCCTCTGAAAGCCTCTGGGGACCGGAACAACAACATCAGTTTAACTCGCGAGTGGGACTTCCGTTAACATATGTATCTATAAGAGATAGTTCGTCACACGATAAAAAAAGGTAACTGTTACTATCCATATCTGACATAAATAATAACTGTTTTATTACAACTGTTCATCTTTCACCATTTTTACAAACGATAATGTGTAGCATATTTATAGGTTCGCATTACATATATTCGGTCCGACAGAAGATAGAATCTTATGTATGACCATTAAATATTTATGAATAAATAAACAAATAGGCCATTAGAAAATGGAATGGGAATAATTTAATTAAAAATCAAAATAAGGTAATGTTCAAAATATTGGTATTCCTATTTAAACTGGTAGTAAACTAAATAATTTGTTACTAAATTTCATTAAAATCGTTGTAGAAACGGCGTTATTTAACTTCCACACAAATATATCCACATTCATAACAAACAGTACTATTTTGGCTTCACAAAGCTGCAATAAATGCCTTCTGATATGCTCTTTCTACGCGCTTATTTAGGCTAACTATATCGACGTACATATCTAAAAAATAATAGGAGTTAAATAACTATGTAAGTAAAAGTATCTAGTATTAACTTAACTCAAATTTGCAATTCAAATTAAGTCTAAAAGTATTTTAATTTAGTTTGTTTTTTGTTCAAGTCAATACTATCTATTCTCCAATTTAAAAATGTATAATGAATTTCAGTTGGGTAAAATAAAATTTCCAATTGATAAGCCATTCGTTCATTTATATTGTCTTCGGTGACGCGTGCCGAAAACTTTTCCAATAGTAGCGTTCCGATGCCTTAGACCATCAGCCGTGGCAAAACAGGCCAAGTCAACTTCCCGAGTCTCTTTCTCGTTTTTCGAAACAGATAAACTATCGACCTTTTCTGAAATGGTTTTAATTAAACTTCTTTTATTCGACTTTCAGCTGCCGGAGAGAGGTTCTCTTCTCGGTTGGATGTAAAAACCGGCGCAGTAATGGAACGAAACTTGTTAGCGTAATTAAAGGGCGCACGTTCTTTCTATTTTCTCTCTGTCTCTTCTTCTCTCGTAAACGCTCGAAAATTCTTCCGCTAATTTTAATTAAATGAAGAAACTTTTGGTTATTAACACGTCATTTTTCTTGCATTTCTACAATTTATATTTCACATCTGATTATCTGATTTAAGTCTAATTTTTATCGTAAATAAAAGGTTTATGCAACTTTTAGAGCATAATCTAGCATAAACGTTGCTGGAGCACTTAATTTCAAACTGTAATAAAATATTTCGAGTTTCTAGTTTTTCATATAATTGGTGGATTTTGGTTTTGTTGATTTTGGCAAAATGAAGTTTGGTTGTTTTGGTAATTTACATAAGGTCGTTAAAAATTGCGTGGTAAATTAGGATAGTTGAAATTACTTCTTTGTGGATTATTTCTAAATTGATTGTTAGTAAAATTCTTTCTATTTTGGTTAGTAAAATTATTTGCAGGTGGATTATTAAAATTATTTGAATTGTTGTTATTTCTTGGTGTAAATAACATTAGTTTAGCGATGTTAGGTGTATTTAAGACATTATTTTTATTTTGTAGAAAGTTTTGCAAATATTTACGACCTTATCAAGCGACCTAACAATATATAAACAAAAACTCTATCGGACAGGGGGTCAGTTTTTCTTACGTCTTGATCAGTATTTTAATAGCACTATAGTTATGTACGCCTCGTATATTATAAGCCGGTATAAAATAGTAATTTGATTTATATAGATTCAAATATAATTTATCACACGGGTCTAATTAGGATCATATAAAATAATTACGATCGAACATCGGAATGTAGTCGCTTCCGTTACTACTAACCCAAATACATTTTTAGTTATATCTCACATGCATATTACACGCTGAATTATCTACAGATGCAATGGTAGTTTTCAATTATAAGTTACTTAGAATATTACTTTAATTCGGTTTAGACATTGCCAGATTCAACATGTAAATAATTTACTTAGATATTTTAAATTCATTTTCAATTGTAATACAAATCAACATTATTTATATTTCCAAAATATAATGTATTAAATTAAATATTCATTTTAAATTCAATTAGATCTATAAGCTTTTAACATTGCTTTGGACTTAATTAATTTTAATAAGTTATAAATAGGTATATTATACAAGGTATTTAATAAGTTTTAAATAAGTATTTAATAAGTTGTAAATAAGAATATTATACAACGGAGTTTCAAATCTACTTCATTCCTTCTCCAAAAATCATTAAAGTTTATAATTAGAAATAAAAATAGAAAATCAAATCTATCTTTAGTTTCATATACGATTCAACTAAAGACATTAATATCAAGTAAAATCATCTTAATCAAATCAAATATTGTAATTAAATTTTGAAAGTTAAAAATAAATTTTTGGAGAAACCAAGTTTCCAAGCTAGAAACTTATCTCTATAAATAATATACGCGTATTTTTATTATCATGAGAGTTATGGCAGATTTTCAGATGTAAGTAGGTGATTATGTTTATTAGGAATAATTGTATTCAATGTAACTAATATTCATTAAATAACAAGCTAACAATCAATTAACGTTTATTTAGATGTTGCGTACTAGTTTTTTATTTACTTACAACTTGAACTAAAGTTTTCCGTTGGAAAATAAATTTGAATCTAATAGATCAAAACCGCACTATATTTTGTTGTATTGTCTGTCAACCAATCCCTTATTAATTGCTCTCTCATTTTTATTATTAATTAAATGTTGCGTGGTCGTTGCTTAATTTATTTTTGTACCAGAGGAAAATTTTGCTGTATCCGTATTAACATTTATGTAGACAGAATAAATTTTAATCAGAACTTATTTTATTATTTAGCAAAGTTTGTAAATCCACAATATTCATGGTTGCATATAAAATTAATTATTTTGTTGTTAATACAGTATTTACAATAGTTATTTTATTAATTCCTGGACGGTACTTGCTTTATTAAGATTGATTCTGGGTTTTACTGAAGAAAGGTTTCATCACTGACAATTTTATTAATCTATGAATATATTAAAACCCCATACTCAATTTAATGGCACAAAATTTCAACATAGCAATATACATATTTGAGCTTCATACACCTGGCTTTTCTTTGATATTATTGTGAAGTTTTGTGTTTTTATGTTTAAACTGTTTATATTATTCTCGCATCTATTGTTATTTAGCGTTTGTTAATTACAAAAACAATTCAAAATCTAAAACAACTAAGTCACTAAGTTCTCTGTTATTATAATGTTATACAGAATATTTGGTACATTTTTACAAGATTTCTGTACTCAGACAGCAAAAATATTTTAAATTATATTATAAAAGCTTTTGAAAGACGCTAACCGGAAAAGTAGGAAAAGTAAATATTACTTTTAAAAACAAACAAATGCAATTTTTCATTAACGGACTTTCTTTATCATCCCAGCAATTTCAGAATATAACATAATAAGCTTGTTTCGAATTAAAATTTTATGCGCCGGAAAAATTAATTAAAACATAAATTGTTGAACGCAATGAGTATTAACAAAAGAAAGTATTTCATTCAGTTGAGTTGCAAAAATTTATTATTTCGTACAAAAACTTTAAATTGCTTAGTATTTTTAACCATAAAATTCTAGATGTATTAATTAATATAGGCTGACCAGAAAATCGCTACATTTGTAGAGTATTGATGCCGAAACTAGTGCAATTTCAGTGCAGGAAATGCTAAAATTGTGAGATCATTTTTCAGTTATATGTATATTATAATTCACGAACAAAGGAGTATCACCATCGTTGAGCAAGTTTTGATTAAAAACTTCTGAGCCGTCCAATATTTTTGCAGTCACTTCAGCGACATCACAGAGCGTGAAAAAGGTCCGATCTCGAATACGTCAAGATCCATAACGCTCCATGAGTAAGGTGGCCAAGGAGTTCGGAATCCGAAACTTTGTCGTTAGAAGATCGCACGTGCATTTCCTCAACGACCTGATGAAGAAGAATCCATTGGAAAAATGTTGGGTCATTTTGTAACTTGAACAAGATATTCTTACCGACGAGAAGACATTCACTATTGAACTGGTCAACTGTCGCCAGAATAGTCGGCAGCTATTAGAAGAAGGTCAGCAGAAAACTGCTTCAGCGAAAAACCATCAACCGCAGCCATTTGGGGCGAGCATCTACATTACTGGAATGATATGTTTGGAGTTTTTCAACCATCCTCCTGCAGCCATGAAACTGGGCGCTAGTATGTTAGACTCAATCGACGATAACCATGTGCGAGGAGCTGTTTCCATGCTTTTTGAACAAAGAAGTTTGACCAGCGAAGTCTAAGCATCTTAAACCAATGTAGTACTCAGTGTGGTCTGTCTTAGAGTAGAGAATAAGACAAATTCACTACAGCTACCCCCTTATTGAAGCGGCGTTTAAACGCGCATGGGACGAAATGGCAGCGAAGGAATGCTCAATCATCAACGACAACTTTTCAAAGGAAGTTTATAAATGTATTAAAGTGAAAGAAATCAGTTTTGAACATTTATTGTAATTTTTTTGTTTAAGTTTATGTCTACTAATGTAACAAAATTTATTAGATGCTCAGTTTTGTGAATGCAAATTCTTTTGTGGAACTTAGAACCCGATGCAATATATGAAAAATATGCACCAACTTTCTGGTGAGCCTGTATACTACAAATGTGTAAACAGTCACTTGAACACGATGGTTTTCACTGACCAGAAGATATTCAAGATTGAAGTGATAAACAGCCGCCCGAATCGTCGTCAGCTCTTAAAAAAGGTCATCAGAAAATTGACTCAATATGCCCACCGAGCGCAGCCATTTTCCGGCTTTGATGATGATTGGAGGCGAGCATCTGCGTTATTAGAAGAATATCTTTGAAGTATTTCAACCAGCGTTCGGCAGCCATATGACTAAGCGCTAGTTTATTATAACCAATAGTTGATAAACATGTGCCGTTTTCATGCTTGTAGAACAAAGATGTTTAGCCAACGAAGTCTACACATCTTAAACCAATGGAATAAGTACTGTGTGGTTCATCTTGGAATATAGGATAAGAGAAAGTCACTACAACTACCCACTTACTGAAGGCAAGCAACGTTGCATGGGACGAAATTGCAGTGAAGGAATGCGAAATCATCGACAACTATTCGAAGGAAGTTCATAACTGTATTAAGATGAAAAAATTCTGGTTTGAACATTAATTTTATTTTTTAAAATTTATTTTCTAAATATAATAAAATTTATGACGTGCTCAGTTTTGAGTATTAAACATTTTACAACCCGCTGCAATATTTCAAAAATTTGTAACTAGTTTTCACCAAAAATGCACTTTACGGAATAATAAGTTAGAAAATATTTTGGAAAAGTTATTATGTTAACAAGGAACAAACACATTTCGACTCTAAACTTTTTAGATTGATAAATTGGATTAGTTCTAATTTAACTTGAATTAGTTTCCTTTTGTAAATACTTTCCCGGATATTAATTGCTCTTAACGCCGTCTACGAATTTCTGCATAGTTTTAATCTACTATTTAATTTATCAACAATATAACTTTTAAACAAAGATTTTACATTCGCTCTTGAAGAATAATTGAGGAATTCATGAAAATTGCTTTTCGCAAAACTATAGAATAGAAAAAGCTATTTTCTAAATTAATGTCTGCGCAATTAGTTAAAAAGAAATTAAGAAGACCTTCTATATCATTAAATTTTTATTATTTATGACATGGGCTTTCTATGAGGCTTAGCTTCACTCGGTGTGTATTATTTTTTTTACACTCGGTTTGTATTAATTATTTTTAGTGTATTAAATTATTATTTATCATATAGCTGAAAATTTTTGGCATATGCTAAATGAATTATTTGAAGGAAATAAATAATATCTCAATAAACGAGTGGACAACTGAGTTCAACTGATATGTATTATGTTTACTCTCTCTGCAAATAAAAATCAGTGAGGCGCAGAGGACGATGAGTGAAACAAGTGGAACCTTTAGAAATTGTTGAAAGAGAACAAATTACAATTCTGCAGGGATACCGAAAGTAAACACCATCGCTGAAACAACTGACCAAGTTTGGCGTTATCAACTGTTAAATAAAATAAACTGCAAAACAATACTGCCACATAAGAAAAAATAATGAGTTCAATTAAATGTGATTTGCTTGAAGCAGGTTACCATTAGTTCAAAAATTATATTTCAATTAATTTCAAATGGATTCAAATTATATATTTAAAATAGTTGTTAGAATTCTATGCACACGTGATCAACAAAGACTGCACCTGCATCGGGTAATACATTTTATTATTTTAGGCAGTTGAATTAGAAGACTCCAGTTAGCGAAGATTCTGAATGCCTATTAAAGATTTTTCGGGCGTTGGCTCACGGCATTAAAAATTGATTTGTCATAGAGTTAGGTGGTACGCGTTTCAAGTCGGTTTTATTGAAAAGTTTCATTTCTAAATTTACTTAACCAGAGTCAGTGATTATGACAGTGCAGATTGATACTCAAGAATTTTATATTTAATTACTTAATTGTTATTTGATGCAAAGGCTGATCAAAGGATGTAATTGTTTTATTTTATTTCATCAATTATGCATAAGAATTGTTGCCTAATTTTATTTGCATATTTTAAGTAATCATTATATCCCTAATTATTTTAAATACTAACTATCCATATTATTTTAGCAAACAAACGTTCTCTTCGGTTTCACCTCCAACAAGTTGATTTAAATGCCAGGTACCTAATTAACCAATTGAACGAAGTCGCTACACTTCTAATGCGACGTGACATTTTGGTGGAGGCACGGGCTCTTTATTCTCAAACTTCTTCGAAATTTTGAATGTTTTAATCTCTAAATTGAATTTATTTATTTTATTTTTTTGAAAAAAAACCTATCGCAGCTTTCATTTATTTTTCGTTCGATCAGCACTAGCAGCTTCTACATTTGTTGTTTGATTACCATTTCATTTTTACTTCAAATATAAAATTAACATTTGCTATAAAAAGTGCTTATGTGTAAATAAAAATTGAAATGATGAATAAATAAATGTATCATAAATTATTTTTGCTAGAGTTTTTTAAGGTGTCATAAGATGTACCATGACTTTGACTTTGAATCAAATTCAAAGTGAAAGTCACGAAATAAACGTAAATACTGAAATAAGTATCAGGAATACTAAAAACAAAAAGATCTAACATATGCGAGCTTCTGACATGGAAATGACTGGGACGTTATTTAATCGTACGGAGGGAATATACCAGGTAAGCTAATTCAACCCAAATTCAAAATAATGGGTTGAATTAAATGGGATTTGCTAGAAGCAGATTACCCTTAGTTTCATAAATTACATTTCAATTAACTTCAAATGCATTCAAATTATATTATATTAACAATAGTTCGTAGACGTTCTGAGAATTCTAGGCACACATGTTCAACACAGACTGTACCTTGAGAGTCAGGTACAGTCTTTGCTGAGAGTGAGTGATCGCTCTATCAGTACCAGAGTTACACTGACTCTAGCAGGATCAGTGAAACTCTACCAGTGATGTTTGAGAGTCAGTGATCATGGTAGTGCAGGGTGACGCTGAAATGTAAGAATTTCATACTTAATTTCTTAATTATTTTTTGATGCAAAGGCTGATCAAAAGATGCAATTTTTTGAATTTTCTTTTATCAATTATGCATTAGAATTCTTCCTTACATGTTTTAACTAATCATTGTATCTGTAATTATGTTTAAATATTTACTACCTACATTATTTAGGCAAACATGCCCAAACCTTATATTTAGTCAAGCTAATATATTTTGATAATCAAATATGTTTTACTAACCAAAATATAATTTTTTATTTGACCCCCAACTTGCACTTAATTTCCGGGAACCTTATTAACCATTTGAACCTAATTTGCTACCCCTCTAATGGGACGCGGCAATACCAAAGAGATGGCAAATAGTTCATCATAAATTCTTTATGGGGTAATGTTTGACAAAATGTTTAGAGGCTCTAGAAGCTCATGATTTTTACTGATAAAACCGGCTTCCATGTTTCATAAAGTTAGTTGGTTATATTAACAAAACATGCCTAACCTAAGTATTCCATTAGCAATAACGTCCACAATTTGTGATCATTAACATTCATCCAATTTGGATTTGAACATCAAACATTTTCTATTGGAAAAGTTGGAAATAATAAATTAAGGAATAAAAAAGTATTAAAATAATTCCTCATAGGAATACGTTCTGAAACTCATGTCAAAAATTCTAAAAAGCTCTGCAGTTTCAAAAGAGATATTATAAAGAACCTTTCTGCTAGCGAAATGATAACTTGTTTGCTATCGTTTAATAAACGATCTTCGCATTTTAATATTCAAATAGCTATTGTACGTATGTAATGACAGTCGTGTATCTACAATAGAGCTTTCAATTTCTATGTTCCTCGAAGAAATTTAAACAGTTCATGCAAATGTTTGCAGAAGACACAGTTTATTTTGCTATTATTATTTGAATTTTCCGCTAGAAATGCCATTCCGTTCAATGCATGTGCCTGTAGGCACACAGTTCCATTACCTTTATGTACATTTGATGTTCCATCATCATAGATAATGGAAAGCGTATTGCTCTTTGTATTAATGTTAAAGATTATGATAGAAACTTTTCGATTATTTTAGAGTAGTGTCTGTTATAATAAGTTTCAAGAAATCTAACAATTTAGCGAATTTCATGTATATGACAATATAGGCCTGTATAAAATTAATCGTGAAATAGTCTAACATTGATTTATTTAATCCTGTAAGATTGATGAGTTTAATTTTTCAAGCACATCATAAAATCTTTCTAGGCAGCCCAAGACCATTACTTTAGTACAACTTTACTTTAAAGTGGAGTGGATTTAATAAATTCAGTCCAATATTAACTCAAATATAAAGCAATTTGACCACATCGAATTCGTGTAAAAATATTGTTGACTTGCATTTTAAAGGGATGATTTCTCATAGGATCAAGTACCTGAACCAGTATTTAAACTCAATGAGGGTTAAATTAAAGAGAAAATTTTAATTTAATAAAACATAATGATTAACAAAATGTTTGCCAAAATAATATAGATATTAAGTTAATATTTAAAAAAAATTAGATATAATGATTACTTAAAACATTTACGTCAAATTACAGGAACAATTCTGATACATATGTGATGAAATAAACTAAACCATTTAAATATTTTGATCAGTACTTGCACTAAATAATAATTAAGTAATAATAAATAATAAAAAACTTAAAATTTGTTACGGATGCATGTTAAAAACTATTTTTAAAATGTTATCTTGTTAACATGTTTCGGGAAAACAATCTTGCCATCCTCAGGACTAATGAAAGCTGTGTGTAGTTATACATTTAAAAATAAAAAATGAGTAAAAATGAATTATCTTATCTCAGAGTGAGGCACAAGTCATATGTTGAAGTATGTAAAATGAATATTTGGAAATTATTTTTTGTATATTACATTTTGAAACCTAAAAGGTGGTTGAATTCCACAAACATTTGGAAATTAACCCTCGTAATTTTGAGTAAATCACATTTTAATTTTCACTTTAGCTCTCGCTATTATTAATAAGCGAACGAACGCCAACCAACAACGGTTTATATTCTGGTTAACGGAAATGTTGAAGTGCGCATGACTAAAAATTATTAAAGGCAATGGTTTTAAATAAAATTACAAGATTTAAATCAGAGGTAGTTCATTTTTTCTATTATTACAAAAGCTTTGGTTTCAAACTATAGGGAAAGGTTGTAAATCTTGTTGTAACAGTAATAATAAATAAATATATCTATTATCAGTTCATTAATAAAATTTTGTACATAAAAAATTCCTTGAACAATTAACAAATTTAAAAATTTTTATGTTAGGTATTTTGAAATAAAGCGGACTCCGACAATATCGACTTTGTTGGAAGCATCAATTGTACATTTGGGAGTTCTGTGTAAAGTTTATTCAAGCGTTAGGCTAATGTTTATGTAACAAGAATAGAAGAACAATACATAACAACCGACCTTTGTTGTCATGAAGCGGTCTCATGATTTAGTTTTTTAAATTCTTGTTAATTATGAAATATTTTAATGTGTCCAGAGCTAGTAGATAAAACAAGATCATTTGTTCAATAAATTATTGACATCGTTTATTATTACATTATTATTATGGTATAATATAACTTTAAATCAATGGGTGATTTTAATAAGTGTTGTTGAATTTGTTCAGAGAGAAAATATATTAATAATTAATTACTGGATTAGTGTGAAGATCTATTTCATATTAATGAGTTTAAGAAAACTTGTTAGTTCGTAGTTCATTTGTTTATTGATTATATTGTCTTTATGAGATAATTCACCCACATAAATGTGAATCTGCTCCACATGTTTAGAAATATGTGGCTTTCTATAAATTTGTAAGTAACTAGTGTTTTTGTTTGAATCGAAATCATTGTTCTGTTCTAAAATGTGGTTTGCAAATTGGATTTTGTCACTATTTAATCTCACATATCGAAGAACACATATTGTGACACCATGATTCACTACAACTCTAAATATAAATAGTGGCAATCTTGGCAAAAACAATCGTACTGCTTTAAGCGATCACCATTTTCAATCTGGACACCATTTCAATTTCAAAGAAATTAAAATTGTAGATTCCGGACCATGCTACAAAAAACGCCTTATTTCGGGAATGATACACATTTAAAGATATAAAACTACAACAGTTAACTACAGATCAGATGTTTATCGGCTTAGTAAAACATACAGTAATCTCATCAATTACATTCAATAATAACTGTCTTTCACCATAATAATGTTTTTTCAGGTGGTCGTTTAGTTTTGTGTTTGGTTTTGTTCTTCACTGTTGTGATTCCTTTCTGTTATTTTTCCACATTGCAGTTTTCCACAAGTATTTAGTGGGGTCGAGTCTTGGTTTTGTCACTAGCTTACAGGTAGGTGTGGCAATAGATACAAATTATAATTCTCCACTCACAATTGGTAGTTGGTATTAGTCCAAAAATTTTCTAGTTTATCAATACATTAAAATAAGTCATTCTCAAATCGTTCTGCCAAAAATAAATCAGATCTTCCCAGTTAGGGTAGTATCGAATAATAAACTTCAATGTTTTCTCTCATAATCTCATGTAAGTATTGTGATTGGACTAGATAGATATCTAATACATACTGTATTCTTAAGATGTTTTTGGTTAATTGCCCATGCGTTCAGTCAACTTAATGTTACACA
Source organism: Adranes taylori (assembly GCA_009867245.2). Taxonomy (NCBI): domain Eukaryota; kingdom Metazoa; phylum Arthropoda; class Insecta; order Coleoptera; family Staphylinidae; genus Adranes; species Adranes taylori. The sequence continues at coordinate 11,408 of WYDF02316094.1, forward strand.
AAGCAAAATTCTTTTTAGATTTCATCTTCATCATTTGTTTGTCATAATGGTTACATAGTATTAACCTCTATATATTTTTTCACATATCCAGTAAATAAAAAAAATTATAAATTTTTTGGTCAACATAAATACTAAACATTAAAATCGTCATGTAAATGATAACTACTCCCATCAGTTAATTCTGGGGACTCATAAGTATTCCTTTTGGTGACTACCAAGTCTTTATCATGAAATAGAAAGATGAATGGTTCCTTTTTTATACAATTTCGTTAATACACATGTCGAGCAACATGCTCAATTTGCTCTCTGCATACTGAAGATATATTTTTAATAAAATTGTTATATTCTTTATTTGTTCATAATTTCATCAAACTGCATTGTTGTTATCTAGAAAGTTTAATATTCATTGGTAGTATATAAGATTCGTGACAACAGCTAAGGTCATGCGATCACTGTAGTTACACTTATTAAATGTTTTCACTTTGAAGTATAATTATTATACTATAACTGTTGGAGGCTGTAGACCGTATATTACAACATATACTTTGATGTTTATACAATTTTTCAATTGTGATGGTTTAACATCAAAAACCGAAAAGTCGACTGATATTTTCAAAATGGAGTTAATTCAAATATATTATTCTGTTGTCCAAATCCGGAGATTATTATTTTTCATCATTTACGTTGTAAGTGATCAAAAACACACTATCTGAAATAATTTACGAAAATGGCATGGAGCCAAATCACCTGATGAATTGAAACGCCAAATCATTGTTTATAAGATAAAAAGCAAAATCAAGATAGTACAATTGAATTAACAGTACGCAGAAGAGTTTTATTAAATCTTTTTGTATGTGTTATTCACTTTCTAATGAACATCTGCAAAAAAAATAATAAAGAAAACCAATAAAAAAATAATAAAGTTTTGTTTTAGATTTAGGTTGTACTTTTCTGAGGTACACGCAAGTTTGGCCAAGTTTCATTAAATATAATAAATACGATGTTCCACTTGAAAGAAAAAAGTAACGTTCCGTTTCAATGCTTTCAAGATACGCTGTATACATTAAAATACTTTTATTCGATGGGCTATCTGCAATAAAATTTATTTTATTTGAAAAAGATTTTTCTATTTTAATTAGACTATTTTGTTAAACATGGAGTGCAGCATTAAAACGTAAAAATGCCAAGAATTGTTATCAAGAAAAACAAATGATAGATTTTAAAAATATTCTAATTGTATTTATATAAATATACTTTTATTTAACTTTCAATTAATTTATTTTACGTTTTTAATTGGTAGGAAAATAAAATAAATTGTATTGAGCTTCAGACTGTCCTAATTAGAGATTGCAGAAAACGCTATTTCTCGTATAAACAAAAACAATGTCAGGCTCGTTACGTTCCTACCTATTACGACAAAGAGAAATAGTGTTTATTTGTGATCATAATATCCGCAGGCGTCGTCCAGCGGCCATATAGTAGTGATTACAAATCTTTATTTTTAGAATTCAAAAGATATTTATGTTTACATGATGCACAGAGCATGTATGCAACAATTTTATGAATTTTGGATATAAAGTTAAATTTATTTAACAAGTGACTTCTATTTAGAATCCATAAAGCTAACAACCTATACTACAATATCAATAATACCATTATAGAAAAGGAAGTTAACAGAAAAACAAAAGTGAGTATATACAAATCAGTATATCTCGCAACACTGATGCACGGATCTGAAAGCTGGACATTACAAGAAGAGATATGGTCAAAAACACAAGGATAAGGGAAGAGTGCCTGAACCAAGAACATCTGATTAGTCTAATTGAAAAGAATGAACTTGGATAGTTAGATCATCTAATAAGAATGGAAGAAGAAAGGAAGCCCAAACAAGTGTTTGACGTCTGATTTATGGAAGGGAGAATAAAGGGACGACCCAGGCTGGAATAAGCTAAGTAATTATTCGATCGTGCAGGGAGGAGGGGAAAGACTCCAGTGCAATTAAGAAGATTGGCAATGGCCCAGACTTCATATGAGAAATGGCTGAAGGACACGAAGTCTGCCAGGGCGTAGGGTAAAAGCTGAAGGAAGAAGGAGAAGAAGTGAGTAAAGTCGTAATTATACTTGTCAGTAGGTTTTCAGTCAATGTGGAAATATGTTTTTCAAACCAAATTTTCTAGAACTCCCCCGACAATTATTTTCTTCGTACGCCTCACCATTTTTCATACTATGTAACTCAGAAATTTTACTAGATACTACATAAAGCAAAAGTTTAATTGGCAAGATACACATTTAATGTTCAATGTGTAATGTTATACGAGTACTTCAGTTTAATACTTCAATTTAATATTTATAAATAATTGGAGTTATTTCTAATTTTTGTAAAATTAGAAAATATTGTTCTGCATTATTAGTACCAAATTTAAGTTCATAATTGTTTATTTGAAATTAATTTCCATAATAATACTTTAGTAATGATTTGGGATAAGTCTGAAAGGTACATTAATTTATATACTGAGATTTTATTTATAGATTTGTTACAGGATATAATTTGTATTGAAGCAGGATTGTAGTTTTGTATAATTTTCTTTACATAAACACCACATCGCTTTATTGAGTTTTTTTAGTAACACAATGAGTTTCACGAGTCCTACACCTGAAACTCTGTTGGATAAACAATAACGTCGTCATCATGCAAAACGACGTGTCATTGTTTATTATTGATTCTGGATATATTTAAAGTTGGAGCAGCGGAATAGAAACATGCATTCACAGGTCGCTGTTGGTTGATCTGTTCCTGGCTGTTGTACAAATTTTACGCACCACCGTGTGGTTGTGTATAAACTTCTATTGCTGTACTGAAATCCATGAAGCCCATAGGGAAGTAGCAAAGTAATGAATGGTTGACTACAGATGGACCCGTATAACGGAGTCAAAGTTGTGTGTTGACTTTTGCCTATAAATAGCGAGATTTTGAATATAGTAATTCAGATTTCTGGTTTTCCTAACTCGAGTCAAACAAGGAACAGCCGATAGCAGAACCAGTACCAGCTGCAAATCCAGCGCCAGTGGTCGGCGATGTTAACGAGTTTGGTAAAAAAATTCATTTATCCTTCACTGCTATACACTTGCATGTATTTTCAATAGTTTTGTATGTATTTTCAATAGTAACAGTTTTGTTTCCTTGTCTTCCGTACCACAAACCTATTTCCTATTTAATGTATAAAATTGTTGTAGACAGGTGACCAAAAATTGTATAATAAATGAAACTAACTTTTCATTACAAACGT
>WYDF02316105.1:0-14694 GCA_009867245.2 Adranes taylori
CCCACAAATAATTACGCTTCATTCTAACAAAAGCGGCCTTTATATCCACGAACAACAAATACACCTTTTTCTCTCAGCAATATTTTGATTGTTCACATAATTGATAGTGACAATGTTGTCCGCTGTCCCCCTCCCTCTCACAAACCCATTCTGCGTTGAGGATCCCTTTCACTCTCACCTCCTTTTCCAACCTTCCATTCACAATCCTCGCATATATTCTATATAACCCATCCATTATAGTAATGCCTCTATAACTTCTCACCCTTTCTTTCTCACTTCTCTTGTACATCGGGACTATTTCACTTTTCTTCCATTCCTCTGGCATGCTTGCTCCCCCCATCCATATCCTGTTAAATTCTCTTGTCGCCCTCATCATCCAAGCATTCCCATACCTCTACAGGAATAATATCAGGCCCTACCGCATCCCCTTTTTTCTTCCTACTGATTTCCATTATCACCTCCTCCACCCTAATTTCATCCCTAATTTCATCCTAATTTCATCCAATTTCATCCTAATTTCACCTCCTCATCTTCCCTTAAATCCTCATGCCATCCACTTTTCTCCTTATCCTCATCTAATTCTTCCGTCAACTCCCCTCTACACTTTTCTATCCATTCAGCTATCCCTATCCCACATCTTCCTCTCTTATTCGCCATCCATCCCTTTCGTCTCAAATAAGACCAGATTTCTCTTTCGGATCCTATCCCTCGCATCACCATTTCCTCTCTCTTTCTATTCCTTTCTTCCAACATATTCTCTTCCGTCCATCTTCTTCTAGCAAGGTCATAATCATTCCATGCCATTTCACCTTTCCTTATCTTCCGTCTCTCTCACAGTCCTCTCTTTTTCAATCCATTCCTTATCTACAATCGACCCCTTTTGTTTTCTCTACTCCATCCATTCCCCCCTTATACAATTTCATTCACTATACCCTATATCACTTATTTATTTCCATTCACCCTCATTCATACACATCACCATCTTCCTTCTCATAACCTCATTCCACAAATAAGCTCCCTTTTCATATATTCCCTCATTCCACACCTTTCCATCCTTACCCTCCTTACCCTATACCATCCACTCTGTTTCTACAAGAAAGTGGTCAGACTCTATCCTCTCTCCAATAACCATTCTCTCCAACCAGTCACTTCCAATTACATCCATTAAAACATAATCGAGCACCGACCTCCCACCGTGACCTCTAAAAGTCAAGCACCCTTCCCAATCCCCAACCACACATCCATTTCCAATAACAAATCCATTCTCCTCCACCCACCCCAGGAACCTCTTTCCTTCTGCATTCGTGACCTTGTCCATAGACTTTCTCTCTACAATCCCTTGCTCACCATCTATTATCCACCCCCCCTTCTTCTCCAGTCCTCACATTGAAATCCCCATTTATTACCAACGCGTCCCACTCTTCATTTATCCCAATCACAAATTCACTCAGCTTCCATTGAATCTCTCCCCATTCTTTATTAACATAAACTGCCACCACTAACATCCTTTTGTTTTCTATGCCTATTTTTCTGCAGCACAGTTTTCTACGCCTATTTTTCTATAGGGAGGGGGTCCCATTCACCTCCTTCAACACTCCACTCATTGATCCCTCTTCTCATCCCGGTCACAATTCCTCCAAAAGCCCTCCCCATCTTACTCTTCCTTTTTGCTCCCTGCATTTTCCATTTATACCCAACAGGCAACATACTTACAATTCCAAACATACCACATCACATGCCCCCAAATAAGACCTAAACTCACCTACTCCTATTTTTTCTTTTAACTCAGCACTATTCCAATACACCATCCTCATGTTTCCTCCACCCATTTTTCCACATATTCTTTCCTTTCCCTCACATTCCGCACAACACCTTCTCTTCCCACTTTCGTACTCCTCCCCTCCATTAACTTTTCCTTTCTTTGTATTTCACTTTACTCACATCTTTTTTTATTTCCCCCCGCCCTTCTTCATTTCCATTACTTATTACTTTTTTTCTTCCCCTATCGTATCCATTTGCACTCCTACTTACCACACCTTCTCTTTTTAATTCTCCATTGCTCCAATCGTTTCTCCTTTCACACTCATATCTTATCCTTTCCTCCTCCCTTCTATGATATCCCCCTAACCTCAATTTGCTCTCTATCTCTCCCCCATCAATACCCCTACTTAAAACTGATCCGCTCCCCTCACACATACTCCTCATTTTGCCACCCTCAACATACCGTAAACGCGTATCCGCACCAAACTTCTCTTCATACTTGGACTTTCCTTCCCCCCTCCTCATAGTGTCCACTCACTTTCCTCATTTCTTCCATTTCTCCCGTACCTCTCTGCACCTTCCAGTCATCACTACCTACATTTCTTATTCTTCCAATACCCATTCTCCAAATGTACTCCTTCCCAAATTTCCTTCTATTTATAATCCATTTCCCCTTGCATTACCAATTCCTCCCTTTTCACTTCTTCTACCATTAGCATATTTTTTACTATCTTCCTTCACTCCTTCACTTTTTTCATCTCACACCCATAATTTATCCCCACGTTTCTAAGTACGAAGTCTTACAATCTATAAAAAAACAATACATGGTCTATAATTTGATTTACGTACTACGCTATTAAGATAAGATTGCACTTTACATATTAAATTGTTCATCAATAAAATATTTTTTGTCAGCTTTTTTCATTTATTTTGTTGTGTCTGCTTGTTTTAAATCTTGGGGCACGCTGTTGGATATAATAGCTCCGCTGTATTCAGTCCTTTTCTTTCCGTAATTTGTTCTTGGTGGGGGTACATGGATATTATTTGTGTTCCTCGTCTTGTGTTGATCGATTTCATTATTGTTTAATATACCTCTTCATATTCTACTTTGGAATGTTCCTCTTCTTTCTCCCCCGATTGTAATAAGCTTGTGGTATTTCAATCTTTTTGTGACTAGCATCGTTCTTTATTGTTCTTGTTCTTATTTATTAATAATGTCCATATTCTTTAATTGTACATAGACTGCATTACACTGAGTGCAGTACACTGTTTCCTATTTTGAGTGTTTTTTTGCGTTGAGTTTTTTTTTGCATAGATCGTGTCCATTTCAGATTTTAGCAGTAGTTCTGTTTCACCATACTTAACTTTTAGACTTCTTATATTTAATAGTCCTATTCTTAGATTAGTTTGATTTGTGTACTATTGTTGTTGGTTCGTACTTTGACTCATTATTTAGTACTTTTGTATCATCTTTAATATTTAATTGCTAATTACTGTAATTAGTTTTTTGTTTCAGGCTTCAAAGGTTTCAAAGGCTCCTAGGTTGCAAGTTTCTTATTCCAAGTTGATTTGTTGCGAGATTCTTGCTTTTTATGCAGTTCTCCTCTATGCAATTTATACAGTATGTATTGATGTTATAGTACCAACCAGGACAGTCGTTTGTATTGTTTGTCGCTAGAGTAACCACAATATTCATTTTGATACCTACACTCATTTGCTTTATGGTAGTATCCATAACACCTGTAGCATTGCATGATGCTAAAATGTTTCTCATAGCTGTATCTACGGTAACCGATGAAAATTTTTGTTTTTCTTTGATCTCAGTGTATATATTTGGGCTTATTTCTATGATTAGATTGAAGTAATCTTTGTGACATATTTTTTTTTTAATTTTCACTTCATTTTTCATTTCGTATTCCTTTTTGTGTGTTGCTTGTGTTGTTTTATAATTCTTTTTAGTAGTTCTTCATTATCTTCTGCCTTAGCTATTCTGAATATTTTGATATGTGGATTTCTTTCATTTGTTTGTTCAATTGTATAATTTTCCCCAATCAGTTTTTCTATGGTTGTTTCAACGTGGTTCTTGCCTTTAGCGTTTGGTTCACATTCTATGATTATTCCTCCATCCTTTGTTTTATTCTAGACGCATAGTCCAAAACCGAGTTCTTGCATCTTTGTGGTTACTAGTAATTCTACTAGCATTAAGGTATCCTATTCAATACTTTTTGTGTCTCTTTTTCTTTAATTTTGTAGTTGTATGTAGTTTTATTAATTTCGGTTTCATTTACTATAATTATGTCATCGTTAGTGTACTCTTGGAGATATCTGTTTTAATGTTCTTTATAATTATTAAAATCTATATATTCTTGCTTTTTGTGTTTTGTCGTTGATGGTGCATTTTTATTTGTACTGTTTTCGTCTTCAGTAGAGTTGTCGAGTATGTTATTCTTGTTCTAATATCGTTAACGTCATTTGCTGTTGTTTCTGTTACGTTTGTTACTTCCGTGATGCTGCTTTGGCTGTCAATTAACTTATTTTCAATTTTAGCCATGTTTGTTGTGTTGTTATTTAGATTTCCTTTTAAAGGTTTCAGTGATTTGGTTTTTTATGATGTCTTCTATGTTTTGTATTATGTTGAATTTTGTTTCGCATTTGTCACACAAGAACATAATATGTTTTTTGTCATTGAGATTTTCGATTGTTTCTTCTTCAACTGTTGTGCATGTTATATAAATCCACTGTTCAGAAAGATCACAAATAATTCCATTTTTTACAAGAAGTCTTGCGCGCTGTTAGTCAAGCATTTTTGATAGAGTGATTGAGTTTGATTTCAAAACAGTAATATAATTGAAGTAACTCCGTAAGTTGGTTTGAGAATTTTATGCAGTTGAGTATTGTGTCCTACCTTCCATTTATTTTTTGACGATGTGACAACACCGCTCTTATCGTTGTATGACAGTTCTTCGCTCGCTTCTTTGACTATTTTAGGTTATGTTTGTTTTTATTTTTCATAAACTCTTTGTATTCCGCATTTCTTCTTTATATTCGTCTACTTAATGTAGATTTCAATCTAAACCTGTTACGTAACTGATTCAGTTGTTTTGTGAATCTAATTTTTTGTTTTAATACTACGTATATAACCATAACCTTTTTACAACCTTCAATCACACACACACACAACGCCATAGAATAGCTGGTATGACTAGTATGTAAATTGAAACTAACCTAACCTAACCTAACCTACATTGAAACTATAAGTAACTAACCTAAACAGTATCATTAGAAATAAAATTATAATAATCTTATAATTTTACAATATTATTATTAAACATTTATTAAATTAGACCATAATTTATTAATAAGCTTGATGAAGATATATTGTATAGCAAAATAAGGAATTGTTCTTGTGTTCTAGCTTGCGGTCAACCAGTGCTACTTACTCAACCTCAAACAAGGATAGTTGGCGGCAAAAACGCTCCATTCGGAAGATGGCCGTGGCAGGTGAGACACATAAATTTCAAATATAAACGCAAAATTTGCAAAATACAAACTACCACTCTCGTAAGAGAATTACACCGCGTTCTATGAATTGTTGAGCATAATGTATGTCGGTAGTCAATCATTTATTTTATTCCCTTAATAGTTTTTACATACACTACATCTTGGAAGTTTATGATTATAACCTGTGAAACAAATGTTAAACGAGAAAAAAGGTGCATAATTTAAGGGCTTCAATTTTGTTTATTTAAAACCCTTTTACAGAAATTTACAGTTTGGAGAAAACTAAAAACTTTTAATTTCTTCTTACGTTTTAGCGATATTATTTTTGAAAAGATGTCGAAATGAAAAAGGAAACTATTCACCTTTCGTATCAGTATGGCCATCATAAACGTAAATTTTTAAATATAAAGTTTACGTTTTACTAAAATAAGTAAAAAATAAAAACAGTAAAAAAAACTTTTTAAGTAATAGACTATAAAAATAAAAAAAACTAATAATTTCTGCACCGTAAATAATTTCAAAATTTACGTCGATAATAACATAAACAAGACTAATTAATTAACAATAAATAGCGACTAGAATTCAAACAAACAAACGAAAAAAGCCACTTATTTTGAACATGACGGCTGTTGTCTTCTTTCGCAGCCTTCTAGGAAGGACTAAGGAAGTGCGCCTGGGAATACTAAGTTGGTTTCTTCTTATCATACCCGTTCGCAAACTAACACGTTTTTGATTTCAGGCCCTCAGACTCTATTCCAGTTTTTGCCGGCTGGTAAAACTATTGCAAAAGGGTGAGAGCGATCTGTCCTAATCCGGTAACGGTCTAGTGGACACAGTTGTTTTGACTTTGCGCTACATCTGTCCAGTGAAAACACAAGTTCCATTTTCGCCCGGTTACAAACCCACCACTTGCTTAAGTAGCCAATTAAATGTCGGTACTTGATCATGTTTGATCAGCGCTACAGTGCCAACTTTAAGATGCTTAAAATTGGAATCGTAAGACGAATAGTGCTGCTGGAGAGCGCTACAGCGCTTCTACTTCAGTCGTCAGCGCTTTCAAAAATCTTGATTCCTACGCTAGACGAATTGTCACCGGTCTAATCGATGTTAAACCAGTAGTGCTAGCTCCTTATCTGGCGTACTACCTAAAGGTTCTAAACTTAAAGTCTTTGAGGTCCGACCGGAGTGGGCACAATGGGGTCGAAATTAAAACGGCTGCAATTTGACACAACAATGTCGAAAACTCCTAATATGACGGAAGATGCGCTCCAATAACACGCAGTTAATCGGATTTGACCGATTTGATTCTGGCTTCCTAAATTCCATCGATATGCGGAGTGGATCGAGGATTAAAATGCCAGAACATTTTATCCGAATCAGAAGCTGACTTCATCAAACGAACTAATTTCTTCTGAGCACCTACAAAGTTGGTGCCACGATTAGAAAAAATATGCGAACAGTGTCCGCGACGAGAGACAAAAAGATTTATGTTCTGCGATAGGGGCTTCTGAAGTAAAATCTGTTACTAATTCTAAATGGAGGGCTTTGGTAGCCAAAAACACAAACAAGTATACATTTCTAAGACCGACGCTGAACATGCCGCGTTTTCCCCATGTGATAAAAAAGGAGTCAACAAAATCTTCACCAGCAGCATGAAATGCTGTCAGTCAGTGCACATGATAGTCTGACAAGTTTCCATGAGGGGTTTGGTTGATATTGGCTTTGTTCTAATACATTCCAGGCATTGAGCCAAACTACATTTGGGTGCCCGACAAGGCAACAAAATCCAAAATTGTTGTGAGCAGGAATTTCAAAGTGCGCATCCCTGGAAATAAATACCTTTGACGGTATTCATCTACAAATTATTCGGGGAATTTATGACTACTTGGAAGAAAAGCGGAATACCCTCCTTCCAACGAAACTTTGGAGTTTGACAATCGACCGCCCATCCTAAGAGTGCCAGTTCTGTCAAGAAACGAACTCAGTCTTGCAAATAGTTTACTAAACAAAGTGAACTTATTAATCTCATCATGAAACACCACATTGTACTGGACTTGCAAATTGAAAACAAAGTACATTTTACTATCCCAAATAGGGCCAGATGAATTAATTAACAATAAAGCGCGACTAGAACTCAAACAACGAACGAAAAAAGCCACTTACTTTCACGGAGCCACTTAGCTTCACCGACATTGCTTTCTTTCGCAGCCTTATGATAAGGACAAAGGAAGTGAGTGTGGGAATAGGAAGTTGGTTTCTTCTTATCACATCCGTTCGGGAACTATCACGAATTGATTCTAACGGTTTAAGCCACTCGGAAAAACTTTATTGATAAACGAGGCCCAAGTTTCGGTGCGATGGTATACAAATTTGCCCACTGACTCTATTCCGGCCTTTTTGGGCTGTCAAAACTATTGCTATAATCCCGAGAGCGATCTGTCTTAATCCGATAACGGTCTATTTAAGTCCACTTTCTCTTTTTTGTAGTTCCTCTAACAAAATATACTTAAACATGTAAAATGATCCTCATATTATACATACACATGCATACATAGTTACTCGAATGAACAAAAGCTCTTTGAAAACAAAAACCTTATTAACAGGGAGTGGATGATAAATTTAGGATAAAAGATCCAATGCAGAAAAACATACCGCCCACCAAAAATGCAATGCATTTTTCTATTCTAATGATCTACTGACAAAAGCATTATTGATTGGGGAGTGGACAAAGTTGTTTGTCAGTGGAAATGCACTGTCAAAAACAGTGTCCGGCTACATTTGTCTAGTGGAAATGCAAACAATTACAATACGACAAATTCCATCCGCGCAAATATGTAACACCACCACTCGCGCTAGATGCCAATTAAGTGATGTTACTTGATCATGTTTGATCAGAAATGCAGTACCAACTTTAAAATTCTTAAAATTGGAATCGCCAGACGAATACTGTTGCTGTAGATTGTGCCAGCACTTCCACTCTAGTCGCCAGCGCTTCCAAATATTTTGATAGATACGCTGGACTAATTACAACAGGTCTAATTGATTTTAAACCAGTGGCGCTAGCTCCTCATCTGGCTTACTACCTATAGGTTCTAAACTTAAGATAAAGGGGAGTCGAGGTTCTGAGGCTGAAGAGAGGGGTGAAAATAAGATAGAGAGTAGGTTAGGGGGAACAGGGCGCATAAGGGGGGTGTGATGGAACATACCCGGATTAAATAGTAAATTAGGAATGCGGGATTTGCATGAATATTTAGAGGCTTTTGATGTTATTGGATTGTTGGAAACATGAGTTAGGAAAGAGCAGTGGGAAGATGTGGAAAGAGACCTACCAAAGGGTTTTTGTTGGAAAATGCAGGGAACAATCAAAGAGCATGTGAAAGGTAGAGCAAGAGGGGGTGTAATCACTGGAGTGAGGAGAGGAATAGGAGAGATAAAGGTCGAGGGGTGCGAATTGGAAGGAGTGTCCGAGAGAATGATTATGGTGGGAGAAAAAAGAATGTTGTTTGTATTGGTTTTCGTGAACAGGGAGTAGAGAACATTTGAGAGAAGGATCAGTGAATGAAAAGAGGTGATGAAAAAAATGAATGGTAAAGGAGATCATGGGGAAGGTAAGAAGGCAGCAGACAAGTTGGGATGAATATCTGGTTACTAGGAAAGAGCGGAGAAAGGAGGCCGAAAGGGCAAAAGAAAGGAGAAGAAGAGATAAGAGAGACAAGTGGAGAAAGGGAGTTATGGAGATATATAAAAGAAAGGGAATTATAGGATAAAAAAGGCTAAAGTGTGAATTGAGTATAGATGAATGAGTAAGCAACTATAAAAAAAGTGAATATAAGAGAAAGGCAAGAAGGGGTATGGATAAAGAATAGAGTGTCGGGGTTAAATAGCACGGAGGAGGATGTAGTGGAGGAGATAACTGTGGAAGACTTTGGAAGGGAAATAATAAGAATGAAGAAAGAGGGAACGTCGGGACCAGATAGGATACATGTGGGTATGGGAATACCTGAATGAGGATGGTTTGGATGCGTTAGTGTGAGGGATGAACAAGGTGTGGAAGGCAGAGGTTGGAGTGTCAGAGGAAGTGAGGAAAGGAGAGATTGTACCAGTGTATAGAAGAGGGGATAGATAGGATGTGGATAGTTATAGAGGTAGAACTATAATGTATGGAATGAACAGACTGTTTGCGGAGGTGATAAATAGAAGATTAGGGGAAGAGTTGAGGAAGAAGGAAATATTATCTTAGACTCAAAGTGGTTATGTAAAGGATAGAGGAGCAGCGGACAATATTGTAATCATTAATTATGTGATGAATCAGGAAATTGTTAAAAGGAAGAAAATGTATATGCTATTCATTGATCTGAAAGCCGCCTTTGACACAATAGTGAGGAAGAGGTTATGGGTAAGAATGGAGGAAGTAGGGATGTCGAAAGTATTGGCGAGAATGCTAAAGTGAATGAAATGACATCAGCATGGTTCGAGACACACAGAGGCGTGAGTCAGGGTAGTCCCTTTAGTACTACTGTTTTTAGCATCAATTTCGTAGATTTAGAGGAACTCATAAGAAAAGTGCAAGCAAGGGGAATTGATATCGGAAAGAAGAAGGTGTGGTCTCTTACATATGCTGATGATATAGTATGTAAGGTAAGTAGTATGTATAGGTAAGTAGAAATGATAGAGAGAATGAAGATAGGATATTAGATAGGAGGGATTTAGTAGTGAATGTGGCGAAAACGAAAGTGATGGTATGCAAGAAGGGGAGAAGGGGCGGGGAGAATGTAGAAAGGATGAGTTTCTACATTCTCTTATACTATATATATATAGTATAAGAGCATGTAAAATAGAAAAATCGAAAGGGTGAAGAATATTTTATAACTGGGATTTATTTGATCACAAAATCGAAAGCTGAAGAATCAATAGACGTGACGGAAAAAAGGCAAGAGGAACGATAGAGAGAATGAGAATGTTGTGGGAAAGGAAGTTTGGCGAATCGGCGAGAATAATAATAAGGATAATGAATATATGTGTGAACAGTATAATGGTGTAAGGTGCAGATGTAAGGGTGGTTGCAGAAAGGGTGATGCTAGAAAAAGTGCAAATAGGATGTATGAAGAGAATAATAGGGCTGGATAAAAACACGCCTAATGATATAGTGTTTTCAAGAATTGGGCGAGAACCAAGTATGGATGAATAGAGTGAATTATGAGCGGAAATTATTGAGTGATGAAAATAGCAGGTCGGTGAAAGGAGTGTATGTGGTAGGAATGACAAGAGCTAGATAGTATGAATGTGTAAATGAATGGATTAGCTGTAGAGCGAAGGTGAATGAGAAAATGAGATGGTCAGCGAATAAGTGGTGTGACTGATTGATGACAGCAGGGGATAGAGTGAGCGAGGTAGTAGAATGAATGTATGATGTGGAAAGGCCAGAGAAAAGAAAAGAAAAAATGTAACAGGTATAATAAAAAATATAAATGGATAATGAATGACGATGGGATGTGCGAATATCTGGTTTCAGGTTTAAGTATGTATGAGAAAAATATTATTCTGGGGTTTTGTTCCTGATATTTTCTCTGTTCCTGTGCTAGTTGGAAAAATGCATTTTGGGGACCAAATGTAAGACCAAGGGAACTCAATTTTGCTAATATGAATAAATGAATATACTTAATCGATTTTGAGCAATAAAAAAAATTTCAAACACTTTTTAGTAACACCCTGTATACTTTTATATCTTTTGATTGCTCTTGTACTTCTCTTTACAACGATACCACACGCGTGGGGGCTTTAGCTCTATTGGCTCCAAAGATATAGCCCCTAATATTTTAAAAACTTTGTTTCGGTTGCCATGTTAACTGGTTGTCAACATATACGTATGTACGTATGATAGATATATTAACTGAACAAGTAAATAAAATAAATTTTATGGGAAATATTAATTTCATTCTAGGAGATTTATAAGACTGTGGTCCTGCAATTTAATAAACCTTGTTATCAATGGGGGGTCCCCAATTATAATTTTGGGAGGGGTTCAAACGAATAATTTTATTCAGAAATTCAGTTTTAAAAGTAGAAGGCTGAAATTTTGCTCGCATGTAGTATCTTATATTTTGCTTCGAATTAACTTAGTCCGAGGTCTTCAATTGTTATACAACACGATGTTGCTACATTTAAAGTTAAACCATATCTCAGAACCTGTAAAATATAGGATATTCGAATAAACTTCTTGTATAGGCTACCTAAAAATCCTTCAATTTCTTAAAACATTTTTTCTAAAATCAAAATTTAACATACTTACAGGGTGTTTGTTGTTTTGCAAATTTTGCGATAAATTTTCTCAAAACCTGTTAATGTAATTTTTTTCTTGTATCGAGTTTTTTTTAAGTTTCTTTAATATTTAAGCGATTATGCGAGTTTACAACAATAAGCGACTAACCATCGGAGCAATTTGACCTTGAAAGTAAATTACGCTACGTTAAATATCTCGCTGACTATGAAAGTTGAGAAAATAAAATGTAGGGAACATAAAACTATATATTTTCAATTTTGGGGAATATGAACAATTGAATATACTTAGTGTATTTTGAGCAATTAAAAAAAAAATAAGCAAGTGACTCGGGACCGGAGGATTTATGACTTGGCGAATTTGTGTGTAGACAAATTCAAAAGTCCAAGGCAGTCTGGCGTGCGAAGCAAGTCAGACTGCGCTGTTAGAAATTTCACAAAAGTCGGCAAAGCGGACAACGCAGCTGTCTGCGCCGTATGCAAATATGAGGATCAAGGGACTGATATGTTGGAAAATTCGTGCGTGGACAAATTATAAAGTTTAAGGCAGTCCAAGCACGTTCAAGGTGCCATGGTAGCAATTTTTCGAAAGTGAGTCAAGAGTGGCCGCAGGCCGTGGCAAAACGCACAGCGTAGCTGACCACGCCGTAGGCAAGTACAGGAGCCGGGGGATTAATGGGTAGGCTATATATTGGGTAAGCAATATATAGGTTATGCTAATTTTATTTAATTTACCCTAAAAAATTATTGTGCTAATAGAATTTAATACACGAGTTATAAAGTGATAATCAAAATTAAGAGGTTTAACACTTGTTTTATGCGAAATATAATGAAATGAATGACTTTTTGTACTTGGAATATTTCTCCATTTATTATAGACACTCCAAATCACTTTCAATCATCAAACATAAATTAAAATTTACTTTTTAGTTGGAGTACTCGTTTAATTTCTAAATACCTTAAAACACATTTGTTTAGTCCTCGAATTTTGAAATTTTTGCTTCGTTTATTGTATAAAGAGAACTCCAACACACCAACTAATTAGTCATGGTCACATGGCATAATAACTATTTAAAAAATTTAAAAATATATGGAAATAAGTCAATTACCCTAACTTGTTTTAGCGAACTTTTTGACGAGTTTTTTGTTAGAAAAAGTGTTTGTTAATATATTTTTTGGACTTGGAATTGGAATACTATTTGATACTATGTTGTTTTTTGGATTTGGAATACTTCTTGTTTCATTTATTACATACAATCTAAATCTACACACATGAAGGATTAATTAATATTAACTTTTGAATTGGAGTCCTGGGTTTGTTTGTAAATGTCTAAATTGTTTTATTTTACTTAATACAATTTTCTTTACTTTTTGAAATTTTGCTTGGTTCATTAGGTAAAAGA
Source organism: Adranes taylori (assembly GCA_009867245.2). Classification (NCBI taxonomy): domain Eukaryota; kingdom Metazoa; phylum Arthropoda; class Insecta; order Coleoptera; family Staphylinidae; genus Adranes; species Adranes taylori. Next base: position 12,942 of record WYDF02316105.1, read on the forward strand.
AAACTCCATCTAATTAAATGAGTTGTTGTCGTTTTCTTTTTTGGTATGATTACATGTCATAGTTACTATTTTACACATAAAAATTTCCTTCTAAATGACATAATTACATATTGGCGTTTTTTTGTACTTGTAGTACTTCTTGATTCATTTATGATGCATACTCCAAATCACTTTCACTTATTAAAAATAATTAAAATTATCTTTGAAATTGGCATACTAGTTACATTTCTAAATATCTGAATTGTTTTATTTCATTTAATACAAATTCATTAAGTTCTTAAATTTTGACATCGTCGTTTGGTTTACTGAAGCAACAGGACTCCAACTAATTAATCAATAATCAATTGTTGTTTCTGGATTATGATTACATGCCATAGTTGGTATTTCACACTTATAAATTTCCTTAAAAATGTCTCAAACGAACTTGCTGACGAACTATACATTCTTAGAAAAAGTGATTGATACTAAGGATTTGGAATACTTCCTGTTTCATTTATGATTCCATATCATTTTCTCACATCAAGTATTAATTAATATTAACATTTGAAGTGGATGTAAATATCTGAACTATATTTGTTTTATTTTATTTTAACAAATATGTTTAGTTCTTACATTTTTAAATTTTTTCTTGATTTCTTGAATGAACAGAACTCTTACTAGTTAATCAATGATCAGTTGTCGTTTCTGGAGTATGATTATGACATAATTACTATTTTGCAGTTATAAATTTCTTTTTAAATATCTCGAATATATACACTTCATTAAATGAACTTGTTGACAAACTTTACTATCTTAGAAACAGTGTTTGTTGGTATATCTTATTTTATTTATTTTTTGATTTGGAATACTTCTAATTTCTTTTATCAGGACACTCCAAATTATTTTCACACATCAAGGATTAATTCATATTAACTTTTGAATTGGAGTACTGGTCCATTTCTAAATATCGGAATTGCTTTATTTTATTTAATACAATTTTGCTTACTTTTTGAATTTTTGCTTCGTTTATTAGATACACCAAACTCCAAGAAATTAATCAATAGTCGGTTGTCTTTTTTTTTTGTATAATTACATGTCATAATTACTATTGCACACATAAAACATTCCTTCTAAACGACTTAATTAAGCGAACTTATTAACGAATGCTTATTTCTTACTATATTTTTTGGACTTGTAATACTTCTTGCTTCATTTATGATGGACACTCCAAATCACTTTCACTCAATAAAAATAATTAAAATTATATTTGAAATTGGAATACTAGTAACATTTCTAAATATCTGAATTGTTTTATTTCATTTAATACAAATTCATTAAGTTCTTAAATTTTGACATCTTTGTTTTGTTTACTGAATCAACAGAACTCCAACTAATTAAACAATAATCAGTTGTTGTTTCTGGATTATAATTACATGCCATAATTGCTATTTCACACTTATAAATTTCTTTACAAATGTCTCAAACGAACTTGCTGTCTCAAACGAACTTGCTCAAACGAATATTAACATTTAAAGTGGATCTAAATATCTAAATCTCTGAACTATATTTGTTTTATTTTATTTAACCAAATTTGTCTAGTGCTTAAATTATGAAATTTTTGTTTGATTTCTTGGATGAACAGAACTCTAACTAATTAATCAATAATGAGTTGTCGTTTCTGGAGTATGATTTTGACATAATTACTATTTTACATTTATAAATTTCTTTAAATATCTCGAATATATATACTTCATTAAATGCACTTGCTGACAAA
>WYDF02316116.1:0-14693 GCA_009867245.2 Adranes taylori
TATCTAGATTACATCTAATAGTACTATGAAAACAAGAGAAAAAATTTTAATAATACACTGTGTTTTACACGGACGTTTTTAGAATGGGTAGTACTACTAACCATTCCAAAAACGTCAGTTTCGCGTTGACCGCCCGGTATAACAAATATTAAAGTAAATAATAAGTTTTCACTCATTTTGAAACCAATCAAGACCATATTTCGTTTTAGGATCATTATCATACTTCACCACATCCACATCACTAACAGTATTGAGATTTTTGTGAAAAATATTGCTGTTACATTACGATGTTTTGAACAAGGTCTTTCCTAGAAGCCTTTACAAATATCCAAGGATAAACCTGATATTGTGCTATAGTACTAATTTGGATATTGTGCTATGCATACAAACATCATCTCTTGGTAGCTCCAATACCGGAGATCGGCTGGACATAAAAAGGAAAGGCGATGCATTTCTTTGCCTAGCAGAGGCGACGATATTGGGACGATGCCAGCGAGAGGATGTTCAAAATATTCTTTCTGACATTTATCAGTTCGATTGGACGAGTTATGGCAGGAAGAACACTAAGCCTGAGAGTAGACTTCAAAATTAATAAGCGCGCAATCTAATACCAGGCTAATGAAAGCCAGCCGGACAGAGGAGTGAAAGGATAAGAATGAATGACTGTCCAGATTCCGAGTCTACGCGAGAAGAGAATATAAAAATAGAGACTCACAAACTGGGAGGTGTACATACAAATATTGAAGAAAATAAAGAACGCAACAGAAACATGGCGTCAAGAATGAAATTGAAGAACTTCAGAGTACATTCAATCTACACCGGAAGTTAAAAGAAACGGCTGGCGTACGCAGATCACATGGCATTAGCAGCTTACACTATAAGGACAACAACTACATTAGCGAAAAAGATCAAGAAATGAATAGATGGAAAACTGCACAGAGGAAATGATGAAGATGATGAGGAAATGACGACAAGGTGCACAGGTCTCAACTAGACCAGAACTTACTAAAAACGAAGCCAGAATCGCAATAAAAATACTAAAAGAAAGCTTATTCACCAGGACCAAATGAATTATATGGATAAAGCTATTGAACGATGAACATTTAACACTTCTAAATTAAATATATAACACCGGTTGTTACAGAATTGGATTTCATTAAAGCATGATCATGATTATGCTAATGACCACTATACTGCTTTTATTTTATTGTAATTGTAACATATAATTTGCTCGTGCATGAGATTTCAGGAGTGAGGAAGGAAGTGGCAGATCTCTATTATTATTATTATTATTATTATAAGTACACAGATATATATATATATATATATATATATATATCCATAGGTAATCATATATATATATATATATACGCAATAACGGAGTAAGATAATAAGGTTTATTGTTACAAATCTTTATAATAGGTAAATGACTCGATTTGCGGCTTTAATTGACTGTCAATGTGAAGATGTTATTTATAATTAAAAATTTGTTAGGATGATTCCATTACCATATTCCATTAGTAAATAGTAAGGAAGTAAAAGTGACGAACTAGAGATAATTTGATTTTCTTGTTATTCTTTTGTTCTTCCGATTGGAACGTGATTTCTATAGCACTTCCCAGTTTCTTATGCGTACGTTGACAAAGTTAAATGGTTGTACGGTAGATAGCGAAGATATTGTAGGTGGCACCATTGATATTGTAGGATGGAAGTGGTGAGAACAAGAGTTTTAATTGCTGTCGCCGAAGTAGTAATGAAATAGGCGTCAATGATGATCTTCACGTGTGGTAAGGTCATCCTTTACCTGAAGTGGGTGGTAGCTTCATCTGACGTTGACCTCTTCGATTTCGCATTGACGATCCGGCTTTTAAATATTTCCGGCTGTCACGAAAGGGTTATGAAATATTTTTACGACTAAATGAATAATAATGTTATATTCAGAAATAATTATGTAATATACTTGCCCTTTGTTCGTAAAATTTACTATTGACTTGGTATATTATTATTTAATTTAAATAAATGAAATAAGCAAATTGCTACTGGCGCTTATAAACAAATTTTTATTGAATAAAAAATAATTACAATAGTTATACATCATTCCAAGAGAATAATCACATCGGAATTGGTGCAATATTATTGAGGGTTGTTACTATCTTGCCTTAAAGTTTATTGCACTAGAGATTACTGTCACTACAGTACTTAACCAATACGATTTTTTCCGAAAGACAAGTCAAAAAAAAGAGGGATGCTCACGGATAAATTAAAAATGTGACTAGAATCATGGTATAATTACAATAATTATTAAATCTAGATTTATATGCATCAGCCTGTTGTATTTCTCTGTCTGGAAGGGATCTATATAATAATATAACACATAAACACATGAAGCAGATGAAACTGTGTAAATAACATGTTAATTTACTAAGAAACATACAAGTCAATAGACTATTACAATTCTAATGAATAGAGTATAGCGAGCCAAATGTAAAGCTCCGCCCACGTCCTACTGCACTTAATATAATATTAACAGAGGTCTTACTCTATACGCGCTCGCTTGACACAGTGCGCCATATTCACAACATATAAATATATCAATATTTACGTCATATTAACATATTGACTTATTACATGAACTTACGTATTTTAATATCACTAATTGCAAACACATCAAGATTATTATAATCATAAAAAAAAAGAAAATTGTAACATAGTTATAACTTAAATATGTGTAAATGATTTATAGTATAACTGTAATAAAATTAATAATCGCAAATTAATAATCGCGCAAACCACCTTGAAGACCGCGAATTCGATCACAGTGCAAGAAGTAGATCTGATCATTTAATGTAAATTATGTCAGCCGAGATGTGCGAATGTGCTCACTCAGAAACGATCAACACAAGACCCAAAATGCGCCTGAGTAACGCTGGATTGAGTATGTACTTTTGTATGGCAGGGAGACTCTTCTGGCGCGTCGCATGTGAACAGTAACCGACGGTTCCAGGGGCGTAGGTTGAGAAAAACTTCTGCTAAAAAATTGAAGGATGAATATTACATAATTTTTCTGTCGAAATACTACGGAACATATAAGCTGCCCAACCAATCAGAACCCACAGGAAGAATGCTAAGAATATTGAACTGAATATTGGTAAATTTCCTAAGTAGGAATAGCCATTAAGAATATCTTATAGATGCAGAAATATAAAATCAACGATGTAGAAGAAACTATTTTTAAGAAACTATTTAGAAGAAACAAGAAAGTATTTCATCAAAGGCAGAAAAACAAACGAACAAATGCACCTATATGCAACATTACTCGCCTTCGTGTCACGATGTTCCATCGTAATCGTAATAATGCCTTGATTGTTCTCGTATGCGTTTATGGATGCAGGTGTGCGATGTTCGTCTTCCGCATATTAATCTCTTTCCACTACATTGGTGTTAAACATCTACGTTTTTTCTCTTGTTCATAATTTTTTTATTTACAGAATTTATATATTATATCAGAATTGCATTAAATTTGACTAAGCAATTTATACTATTAGAGGATTACTTATGAAATGAATTAATTTACATGGAATTTGTTATCCGATAACAAAACCTTGCTCTTCTTATTAGGAATGCCTACTGGAAACCAAGCTATGTAGTTTGTTCCCAACATATTTTGTTTTGTTTGATTGCGAAATTGTTTAAACGCGGAAGAATGATTGTTTCTCAACGTAGGCTGCTAATTGGAACATTTTGTTATATATTTTTGACAGCTTGTAACATGAAAACGAAGAAAAATGGATGATTAAATTTTCGAGGATTCCTATTCTTATAGGAAGAACAAATAAGCAGTATCATTTAAATCTGAGATTGTAGGTGAGAAAACGATTTTTTCTGGTGGAATTGTTATGAGCCAACTGCATATATTTTGATCCTAAACAGAAATTGATTCGATGTTGTTCAGGATTTTATTTATTTATTTATGTTTTAATATCGTACATATAGTGGAACAATTTTCTAATCTGTTTAATTCTGTTCTTTGACAGGTTATATTGCTAAATATACGTACACTTCACGTCATATTACGCTACGCTTTTCATTTGTACGATCTGCGTCACGAAGATGCGACACCTCAGGTATCGACAACTGATCTAAATCATTCGGCTGCGGGATCATCATCTGATCAAACATCTAATCGACAGCAACACGGTAAGGCTTTTTCTTTTCTATTTACATATTTTGCAGTTGGTTAAATATGTTTGATCGAAATTTATATTTTACAATGTTATGAATATTTTTAAAACTAAATTAGGCTTGTTTTAATACATTCCCCTTCGAAACCATACAAGAGTACAGAATATAGCCGGCATAAAGGTCTTACCTAAAGAATGCAGTTGTGAAAACAATCTATTTATAAACACAAATATTGAGTTGACTACAAAATGCATATATGACACATATCCATATACAGCTATATATCTGTCCTCTTTTATCTTATTGATATTATTGTAATTTCCTGCATTTTATAATCAACAACAATGGAAATGTAACACTCCCATTTGAAAATACATTAAAATAAAGTTCTGCTCGTGTTTAGTTATATTAGTTTGTATTAGTTGTCTTTTTATATCCCTATTTATTACTTACTCAATGTCCGTACCTTATCTTGATAGTGACTATTGCCGGAATACGAAATTGTTTTGAATAACTTTTAAAAAATATATCACATATAAAGTATTCAAAAATTTTTAGATAGAAATCAATTTTAAATATGAGTTTTGCTTGATTTCTTCTAACTGGAAATTGCATTATCATGACAGTAGCTAGAAATAGTATCGTTCAGGACCATTGGCGGCCACAGACATTTTTTAAGGGGGGAGGGGGCTGAAAATAAAAACAAAATTTAATTATCAAATTTTCATAGAAAAAAATATTGTCTAAACTGGCAATTATGTAATCTGGGTTTTCCAGGGGAGGGGCAAGAACCCCTTGCCCATACCAGCGGGCGCCCAAGTTCAGGAGCAGACGTTCAAATAATTCAATTAAACTACTTTTGAATACGATTTGATTGCATTTAAATGTTCGTCGGGCAAACCTTTTGGAAATTTCGATAACTTTAATGCCTTCGATAACCTAAAGTGGATGTATCGTACATTCTGTTAGGAAAGTATCCGTAATTTGTTTATAAAACACAAAATACTTAATACCGTCGATTCCGCTTAATCGAGGCACATCGAGATTAGTACATTTTGTCCCGATTAGGCGACTGGCCCAATTATCCGAAGTTCAACAAAAAATAAAAAAAAATTTATTAAATAGTACAAAATATAACAAGTCACAAAACTGTACGTGTGCACACTTATGCAAAAAAATGGGATGTGTCGCACTGTTGTTAACAAGTACTAAACTTTCCTTTGCTTATGCTGTAATTTTACATCCCAAACCGTAAGTCAATTTCGAATAATTTCGGACGTTATCCATGCGCTCTTGTTAGCATGGTATTCTACAAGTAAACCCTCAATTCTTAGTCCCTTAAAGCAATGAGTCTACTACTTTTTCCTGTGATGAGAAGCTTTCGTTTGTCACTACCTGACACATTTATACAACATAACACAGTTATACGGTTCATAGCCTTTTTGTAGTCCGACAGTGCAATGTATTTGTAACATAGATAACCATCCCTACCTCAATAATAGAGGCAAGTTTCATCGGCATTCTTAATGTCATCTGGATCATAAGTGCCTAGATAAATAGGAACTTTAGTATTTTTCCACTCTTTAGCGCTTGTATTACCGGCACTGCTCTTTTTACCGTGCTTTTTTCTTTTAAATTAGTTGTTGTGTCTTGTTTTCCTACGAGACAACCAACAATCAGTTGCTTTAAAAGCATTGTGCTCCAACTTTTTGGCTAATTCTTCTGTCTTTGCCTTCAATATTGGACCACTGATACTCACACCTCGCTGAGTACGGAAAACCATTGACGATAGAGTAGAGCCTCCTCTACATCTGGATCCTTGATCTCCTGTTTTTTTTTAGACATTCTAAATTTTTCTTCATGTATACATCCTTTCGACATGCAGTTGTTTTGCTTTAGAGGCTCGATATTGTAGATTTTTATACATTAATTATATCAGCAAGTTGACGAAGGCTAGTGTTACTTGGTTGGCTTATAATTTCATTTATGATATAAATTTTATTTTAAGTGTCAAATCCTTTCTTGACATCTTGGTAAGGGTGATATCAGTGACTCACTTTACACTTTTCTTTAGTTGAATTTTATGTACACTTCACATTTTACACGTTAGTGACTGAATTTACGTTAACTCGACCATACGTTTACACATACCGATGTCAAATAGAACCCCCACTCCAGCGCTAAATATGTATTCACGTGTGAATCCTCGGTGCCAAGGGAATTCACACACAATGATTATCCCAATTAAACGGAATATTGCCCTCAAAAAGCGGAGTAAATTTGTGTTATTTCACCGGTTTTGTTTCTGTCCTTTAGAATTTGTCCCTAATATCCGTGTCCCGATTAAGCGGAATCGACTGTAATTGTCGCATTTTATTTTGTAGTTTTCAAAATATAATTCATTTGATGCAATACATATGCTCCAACGATTAATTCAAATCACAAAGCAGTTTTTGTAAGCATTTTCCGTAATAACCTTCAGCTTTTTCAACAAGTTTGGTTATATGGCATCAATTAAATTACAACGCCTCCCGCGAAGTGGAAATTTTAGATGTGGAAATAGAAAAAAGTCGGATAATTGATTAAAAACTTTTGTTGAAGTTTTTGCCAAAAATCCCCGTCACAGCGATTAGCGCGGATGATCCTCAAAATGGCTGAACATAGGGGATAGACAAAAAAAAATTATCCAGCTTAAAAACTTGACTGTTTTGTAGACTAAGATATAATAGAAATCGTGAAAATGTTTACAATAAATATACTTATATTTTTCTAGATATAACTAAATACAATAAACAAAAAGAGTACTTACGGCGTAGCCAGAGTAGAACAATGTTGTAGATACAACAAATAAAAGAAAAACAACACAGTTGTCTTGAGTCACGATTAAAAAAAAAATCATTCATTTGCTTTTGTTTCTTTCTGATGAAACACTTTTTCTTTCTTTGTCATTGAACTTTTCCTAGCACAATATGTCAGACTCTCGTTCGCGGCGCTACTAATTGAGAATCAAGTGATGTCACAAATGGCCCAAACTAATATATTACTACAGAATATAATAACCTCCGGAAATATAAATCTTGGGCGCCAGGTCAGTTTAACATGAGACCGCACGTTAGAACTGTTCTCTTTGTTCCACCGATCCTCGCTGAGGGCACTGGCAACTAAGTATGTAAGTAGTCCACGAGTTCGTGTTCTTGTGGGCAACTGAAAGGTTAACTGCTAATTACTGAAACAGCATTAATGTTTTTACAATACAAGTATATTGGTGTTCATAGATAATACAAACAAAGAAAGAAATATAAATGTCAAAACTAAATGTCAATGCAAGAAAATGTCAAATCAAATCAATATCGCCTTAATGGGGGTTAGCGAATAAACAATAGCAATTATATATAATATACAAAATAAACCAACCTCCGTAGGTTAGAATTAGACACTCTAGTGAGTTGTAAGGAAAGGAGTCCAGTATAAGTCACTAACGCCCCGGCTAATGTAGGTGCTATGGTTGTTAATTGTCTAAAATTAATCCCGGCTAACGTAGGTTAGAATTATATACTCTAGTACTGAAAGGAAAACACTATAAGCCACGACTAGCTAACGTATGTGTTACTGTTACTGAGCGACTAAAACCAATCCCGGATAACGTAGGTTAGAATTATACGCTTTAGGATAATACGGAAAAGAAACACTGTATGACGCGTAACGTCTTATTAATCGTCGGCAAAACAGGCCCCGGCTCACGTAGGTTAGACTCATACACTCCAGTTGTATAGGAAACAGGTTCGTGGGGCGGCTGATGGAGAAACAAAGTTTTTCAATATATCAATAAAGCAATAAAGCAATATAGGCATGTGAAATTGTTTACCAAACGCTCTGTCTATACGGCTACTGTCGCTGGCTTTCGCTCTGCTCACTTTCGCTGATTACTCCTTCTGGCTGACTTGTTTTCGAGTTTGCAAAGTAGAAACTAAATTATTTTAATTATTTTTTTTACGTAGGAAGTGGAGAAACCTTCAAAAGGCGCCGGATGCCCGTGCATCCGACAGCGTGGGATTTTTACCCTAACTAAAACTCCACTCCCTGTTGGGATTGTATATTGTTGGGTGATTGGAGAGTTTGTTTGAATGAGGCTTTATCATCCTCTTCAGCTTGGAACTGGTATTGAATAGAATATTTTTAAAATTATGGTAAGCTGATAGCTTGCAGATAAGATATACGCTATAGCATTCGCTTTACAGTCAAGGGAACCTGCAATACCTTAGCCATAGCATGGTCAACTGATGAGGAAGTTTGGTTTAGTGGGATGAGCTGATTTGCTGGTGGTCTTGTATTTTTAAGTCCTTGCTTGGCTGCGCAAGTCGGTGTTACTTGACCTGAAATAGAGATTGTTGTTGTGGAAGAGTGATTGTTTTTGTGTTTTTGTTTTTGTTTATTTTTTGTTTTTTTTTATTTATTTTTTATTATTTTTTAAGTTTTTTTGTCTTTTTGTTTTTTATAAAATAGGCTTAGGGAGTAGGGATCATATTAGGGACAGTGGGATTAATTCAAGGATATCTTTGAGATCCTCAGGAGGTTCCTGCATGGTTTGGATTATTCGAGATGGCGGATGTGGGAAGGGTGATAATTATTTTAATAATTTCACGGCTATTTATAAGGCCTAAGCCGTTGGTCTGATTCTACTCTGTGTGATAGTATATTTACACTTGAAACCACATAGCCAAAATCCTTACTTGATAATAAACAACGCTAAGCGCGCTCATGCCAACACCAATTAAACACAGCTAATTTGTGTAGACCACAGCGACAGCGAGTAGCAACACAACACAATTCTTCCGAAGCGCATTCATATACACAGCAGAGAATACATTTAATTTTACAAGATAGTCATTCCATTACCAAGTTCGCGTAATTTTATTGATTTAATTTATTATAATGAAGGCCCAAGTAACATGCTTTCTTACAATACGTGTTTCAGCCAACTACGCGCCGTCATCTTGCTCCTTTAAATATTGTAGCAGTCGGTCGACCTGCTACAAAGCCGTTTTGTGAGTTATCCCGCGCCTGCGCATTGGGCTCATCGTCGTCACCTTCACTTTCACTTTCACTTTGCTCTTCGTTCATTCCTTTTTTGCTTTGTATGTGATTTCTTCAACAAGCGTGCAAATCCCGGATCACTTGCGTTACGGTTCAACCACCCTGTAATGCTCTCTTTCTCGTAATTCTCTAACAAATTTAGCAACTTTTTTGATTGAATATGTTTACGCATCTGAGGCACTAAAATATTTTTGCTCCACTCTTGAAATAGTTCTTGGTTCATCCATCCTTTCTTTCCATTGAAATAATAAACTGGTAAGTTTTCTGCTCTTGACAAGAAGTCATTTTTGATTGGCCGTAGCGTTGCTGCATGACATGATTTTTATTCTCTCCTTGCTACTCTTGTGTCCCGTTGCCTGACGTTCACTCTCGAATGCCAATGTGCGGGTTGGAAGACATTTCCAAAAGAGCCCCTATTCATTTGCGTTGTAAATTTGCTCGGGAAACAGTTCTTTGTTCAACACAATCTCACAACTCAATTCTGTATTCAACGCAATCTTCAAAATCACGTTGAAAATCATTGAAAATTAGCTGCTTGTTGGTCACTTCTTAGATTCTCTCCGTGAAGTCCAATCTCCGCTTAAAACAGGTTAACCAATCAAACGACGCATCACTATTACCTTTCTGGCGCCTAACAAATCAAAAAATGTTTTTGCTTTAGCTGCGATGATAGGGGAGCCCTCATTTCGCACCTCAGCTAACCACTCCGATAATTCCGAGTCAAGTTCATCATAGGTAGAGCATATACTTATATTTAAATTGTCATATCAGATCTTTTAATTCCAAACGTTCCTTGAAGAGTCTTTTTCTATTTTAATTTTCTAATCATCTTCAGTTTTTGCGTAATCGTTATTACGATTTTCTTTTGTTTTTCAATCATTTTGGTGTCAATAATGGAAATACTAAACTGGGCACTGACATAAACATAAAACACGATCGGTCAGTAAGCACACTTAATGTCAACAAGTAGTACAGTGGAAGGTGGAACATGGAAGTGACAATAGGTGATTAGGAAGGAATAGAGTGAGGAAGGGATAGTGCGATCAGAGATAGTGAAAGCCTGCGTGACCAGAGCAAAAGAGTAACGGACTGCCTTTAAATTGAGTCCAGCTTTATTGCTGTAGGTATTTTCCTTGTCGGCTCTTTTTAAAGGTAGTTTTATTGAGGTATTTTTTTATGTTGTTCCTCGGGACGCGCTGATAAATCCGAGTTTAGTGTAATTTTTATTGACTGTTCCTCTGGCAGGAATGCTGAATGCACAACACCACTATAGTCGAAGCAAACATTCAGCATTCCCTTGATTTTAAGCGACTCTGACTTGGTTTCTATGGTATTGGCAGATTTTCAAATCGACTGCACGTGGGGATATTTGAAGAAATTTTTGAGTAAAAGGACACGCAAAAATCATTGATTGCTATTTATTGATTTACATATTGGATGGAATGGTGATACTAGTGATCTACATATCAATTTTGATAGCGGAGCTGATCTCCGCTATCGAGACCACTAATCGAGACATTACTCCGGTAATGGAGACATGTATCAATTCGACACCGTTGTGCTGTTGTCCACTGAAAAATGACAATAGTGGCACACCACTGTTGTCATTTTTCAAATGCTAACGAAGTTGTTCAAACTTAACGCCAATCTTCCATGATCCGCGATCTACAGAGATTTCGATTGAAACAACGCGGAGGAAGTTAAGGAAATTAAATGTTATATGGAAGAGTAAAGTGGAAATGGCAGAGGATTGGAAGTAAACTGAAATCTTATCAGTATATAGCAGTAAATCTTATCAGTATATAGGTTTTATAGGAGGCCTGATAATAACAAATGAGATTTTGGATGTTTGCGAGGAAAAATTTAAATTTAGCTGATGCTGCCGAATAAAGCCGATTTTTTTTATATATTACACTAAGAACTCCGATTTTTTTGTCGGACTATTTAACCGATAACATTTTTGCAATTTTAGCTGGCAACAAGACACCTATTGCTAATGGCGACGGCGGCACACAACCAACATGGGAATCTCGTGGTCCAATCGCCTACTACGTTCAGTTGGCCTTTGAAATGGCAGCATTATGTTTGGATCTACTACATCATGTTCATATGTTGTTATGGAGCAACATCTTTCTATCGATGGCCAGTCTTGTTATTTGCATGCAATTGAGATATTTGTTTCAAGAGATCCAACGAGTGGTACGAAGACATAGAAATTACATATGGGTGAAAGAACATCTTGAGAAGAAGTAAGTTCTTTCTGTTTACATTTTTTTTTTCGATTTATTGTGATGTGTTTTCTTGAGTACTTTGTTAGTCTGTGTTTGTTCAGTCAACCGAAAATCTATAACCGTAATTGTTGAAAAATCGTGGAGAAAAATATTTTTTATGCCTTTTAATCTTAAGTAATTTTGATGCCCCCTTATACTAACTAGTAACTTAAAATATTATCAATAGCAAAGTAAAAAATAAAATCTAAGTATGCATCTTAACAAAGAATCAGTTAGTTCTTCTGTGGCATGCTTAAACCAATTACGTAACTAAAATTCAACACAAAAATTTGCATTCAATCCAGATCGTCCTTATTTTCTATGAGGGTGCCATGTCTCTTCATAGATAAGATCACGGAAAACCTACCTGAAATTAATTGTGATTCTTCAATATTCAACATTTCTTATACAATTTAATTAGCAGATCCTATATTCTCGCGAAATTCAAAAATAGATCTTCTTTTAGGATCCACATTGTTCTGGAAGTTATTAAAGGTAGGTATTTGGGTGGATTATTGCTGGACCAGTTCCAATTTTCTATCATGGCCCCGGAAACATTTTTTTTCCTGAGTGATTGTATTTTAGACCATGATTTAACTGAATTATGGGCAATAGATAGCATTAACAATATTCCTTCCATCAGAGGATGAAGGATATTATTTATTCAATACAGAATAACAAAAAACAAAGCTATCCGAATTTCGGAGTGGTAGCCCCCTTATTCAAGCGTGAAAGTTACTAAAATAATGTAATATTGTCATTACATCTTATTGAAAATATTGCTAATGAACCATTGAACCAAGTATCACGCTTGAATAAGGGGGGTAACAGTCCGAAATCCGGATATCTTTGTTTTTTGTTATTCTGTATTGAATAAATAATATTGGAGATTGGAATACTGGTTTCATTAATTAAAAAACGTGTTCTCCAAGATACTGATACACGTTCCTATTAGGAAGATTTATTATTCAAATTCCTTTCAAAGATAAGATGACATCCGAAGAAATTGCATTATCTAGCTTCTTATCACAAGAAAGCAAGTTGATAAGAGTCCTCCATTGAAAGAATCATATATATTATTCATCCGAGATTATTTAAATAATGGTCACATGACACTAATTCCGAATGATGAGAGAGAGTTTCACAACAAAGGTTCGTGTTGTCTTCGATAGCTCATCCAGTGGGTTGTCTTTGAATGACCTACAACATGCCACCCTTCATCCGGCTCGAAGGATCATGATTGTAATTTACTTGTATAATTGTAATTACACTTGTTGCTTTAATAGTATATTTGGTTTATTTTATAATGATTATATAACAGAATGTATATTGACAAACATATTGATTGATCTATATATTGTAAGTTAAGTGAGTGACCTAGTATATAACATGAATATAGCTGACGGATATGAGTAAATATAAAAACATTGCACCATTATCGAAAATTGCTCCAACAATATTTCAACCGAAAAAAATTAGCGCAAATTTTAAAAATAAAAGCCAATGTTTACATTTGAAAAGGCACACTCCATATTGTCAACTAAAATTCTTTTAAAAAGTTGAACCTGACTGAATCTTGGTTTTACATTTCCTGTGGCGCTAAAGTTAAGATGTAAATAAATCTGTTGGAGTTCAGGTGAAAGATTACTGTGAAACTCTTTAGGTAAACATTAATCAGTTTTTCACAACTTCTTTTAATGTAAGTAGATGATGAATTGACATATGCCACATTAATTCTGCACCTATTTCTGTGAATATCTTGTCTCCCCTTGTCATTTTAGTTTCAAGCTTGCAAATGATTATTATAAAGGTCTTGATATGAAATTTGTCTCTGGCATTAAGATATACTTTTGGTATATCTTCATCATTGGGTACCTTCTTTCTGATACGTTTGAAAGTTGTAAGTTTTTTGTAATCGATATCTGATAAAATTACTTCATCTGGCTAAACTACCAACGTATCTGCTAATGACACATACAGATATCCATATGCTTTTATCTTCACATTAAAAATTTTGCAATATCTCATTTTAAAAATTCAACATAGAAACGAATTCTAGCTCCTTCATCTGCAATATTATTTGCTTCTCTTCTAGCGTCTGTTTTCTTGTGTTTGGACATATTCTAATGCTTCTAAAATTTCAAAATTGATGCAATGCTGCAGCAATTGTCTACCGTCGTTTTAGCTTTCAAGAGCTAAGGGTGTCCCCTTTATCCTTGATGACCTAAGCACGTGCTTACGTTGCTTATATCTTAATCCAGCACTACTGTTGACTCTTAATTACCTTATTTACTTAGACAGAAGGGTAGTTTACAACGAAGTTTACTTAATTCCGCTTGCACGAATTTAAACCCATCCGACTATTTACGCGAATCGTTTTGAATGTAGCAATGAATTTTATATACATTTAAAATTTAAAAAAAATTAAAATATAATCAAATTATCATATACATCAATCAGAATACACAATTGTTGGAGAGGTGTACAAATGTTTAACAATTTTGAGGGGGCTTTTATACTACCTTTTAGATATTCCACATTTGACCATTTCCCATTACAACTCCTTTTTGAGGTTACTTACACATATTCGTTAATCAAGGTTATAATTACTTAAACCTTCAGCATTATTCAAAATACATATATGCATTTTAACTACTGCAAGACTTTTACTTCTATTCGCGGTCAGTCACA
This sequence comes from Adranes taylori, assembly GCA_009867245.2. Taxonomy (NCBI): domain Eukaryota; kingdom Metazoa; phylum Arthropoda; class Insecta; order Coleoptera; family Staphylinidae; genus Adranes; species Adranes taylori. Next base: position 14,238 of record WYDF02316116.1, read on the forward strand.
TAAATTTCGCTTTTATTTTGTGTTCGCAAATGCCAAGTACAAACTTCGTATGTAATTTTTATTTGTGACACTTCTGTCACTTGTTACTTATGTCCGTACACTCATACTAACTTACGTACACTTATACTAACATACTACAAATGCCCCAATTTTTGTCTGCAGCCTTTAGCATATAAATTCTTACAATCAATTATTTCTGTTTTGCTTATCGAGTTTTACTTCACATTACTTATCTTCGTCGTCTTAACAGCTATTCAATTACATTAATACCACTGTACATTAATATTTCTTTTGACCTCACTTCACTTCTTTCTTTTTGCTTTTCGGTGGCAACACGTTTCTTTGTTGTATTTTAGTTGTCTTTCGGTGATAGATAGATTCATATACAGAGTAGATCAAAAGTTTAATTATATATATATATATATATATATATATATATATATCTATTTATATTTT
>WYDF02316127.1:0-14693 GCA_009867245.2 Adranes taylori
TAAAGATCCAATATCCACGCCATTCCATCAAATTGGTAGTCCTCATCATTGGAGTCATGGGAGGCGCCAGGTCCTCCTTAATAAAGGCCGTAATCATGGGCACTTTGAGTTTACTTCGTTCATACGACTATGACGTAAGGACTTACTCTATTGTTTAGAGAATCGTTACGTGACAGCTGCCCAAAAAAGAATCTCGTGTATGACGACGTCTTTTTAAAGGTGCTGAAGTTGAGATTCTTTGGAGGTGCACGATACAAAGCGAAAAAAATAACCTTTATTAGCATAAACAAAAAAAAAATACAAAATAAAATAAAATAAATTCAAAAACATATAAAATAATACAAAATAACACAATTTTAATACTTTTTTTACTTTATACCCTGTAAGGAGAAGAAAAGGCTTTTATTTATTTACATCCTAATTTTATTCATTATTCCCTTTCCCTCCTTACCCCAACGTACTCTTCAGTTTTCCCCCATATCCTTTTCCTCTTTACTCCACTCATCTCCTCACGTGTGTCCAGCTTTCTTCTTTCTTTCCACATATCCTACACATTCTTTCATGTTCCTTCCTCCAGTACTTGTTCCCATTTTCCCCATTCCCACATCTAAACCTAGCAGTCATCCTTTTTTCTGGCATGCGCAATCCTGAAACTAGATACTTAGCCATCACCTCCTCATCCATAATCCACTTATACTTACTATTGTATCTACTTTCATTGATTCTGCCCTCTCTCTCTCTATTGCCTTCCAACATCCCTCATCCTCTTGGTGAACTCATTCTCAGCTCCGCAACTTCCAGTCAACTTTTCATACCATCTATACGTCGACCATCCAATCCTCTTATTCACATTTATTCTACCCTAAATCCATTCATTCTCTTTTCCATCTGATCCCCATTCATCATTCCCTCCCTGTATACTTCCCCCACTAACCTTCTTCCTCCATCCCTTAATACCTTCCCCTCAAATTTAAACATGCTTTTCGCTCCATTTATCCAACCTTTATATATTCCAATCTTTTGCATTACAATCTCATTCCTTTTATTCCTATCCAATCCCAACATCCTTTTCACACATCCAATCTAAACTCTCTCCATCCTCTCTTTTTCTTCCACCGACCATACCTCAGCTCCATACATCATTATACTATTCACATCTACATCCATTATCTTCAACCTCATTCTCACTGACTCACCAAACTTTCTCTCCCATACGTTCCTCATTCTTTCTATAACTCCACTCGCCTTCTTCGTATGTTCCATTTCCACATGTTCCTTAGATCGTAGGCCAATAAGAATCCGAAATATTTATATTTCTTTACTCTCTCAATGCTTTGCCCCCCTATCTCGAATACATTATTCCTACATTCTGCCCCCCGCCCCTCCCTCCCCCTCTTACACGTAATTATTTTAGTCTTTTCCTAATTGACTTCCAGTCCCCTTCTATCCATATATCTCTTCACTCTCCCAATCATTTCTTTCATCTCTTCTCTATCTCTCGCATACATGCATACTAAGAGACCACAAATGTATATTATCTGATAGTTTACAAGAAACCTTAAAGTAACTTCATCTGGTGCTACATATATACCACAGATCCGCGTTAATCCGACATACCTTTCGTAAGGTGGTGTCGGATTATCAAAATGGTGGACTGTAGAGTGTACCGACCCCTTCTAGTCCGCAACGTTTTGAGAAGGAGTACCCTGTGATCCGACAAATTATAAAAATGATGAGACAAAATTGGTACTATACGATATAGAACTTCGTGAATTAAACATCACAATAGACAACACAAGGTTATAATAAGCAACGTCATTAACACAGTAGCCAGAGCAGTTTAAAAAATAATAATAACTAAACGTAGTACCTACCCATTGATGTAAAAGAATACATATCTATGTATGAAATAGTAATTATATACCACATATTTCCAAGGTACATATGCATACCACATACGTAATATGAGCAAAAGCAAATGCATAAACAAATACGTAAGTTTACGTTGTATGCAAATATTCATGAATTTTACTTTGTTTTACATTGGATAAACTCAAGAGTAAGGCCTTGTGCCTCGGCCACCTTAGAAGTAAAATTTCGTTGTAAGATGCACCATTCAGATCATTTCATACGCACTTCCGTTTCTCGCATTTTTTGTTGTCACTTGTGTGTCACTTGTGTAATCATTGTAGTAGATACTTGGTCAATAATATCATCATCAGACATTTATTGAAATACATTTTCTTTTTCGTCCATTCCACGGTACCAGATTCCCAATTATTTTTAACTAATCTGCGTTTCGGTATCGATTTGCTATATGACTTCCAAACTAAGGCAAGGCTAGTTTAAGGAGCGCTGTGAGTGGTGACGGATTTCTGGCAATAAGTTCTTCCATGACGATGTAATGACTGATGAACGCAACAAGACTGACAAAGGGCAAAAACCAAGTCTTTTAATGTTTTTTTCTATAGGCTGGTCTTTTGATAAGTCCGTCAATAATAGTATTTTTGTAGTCTTCCTTGACAAACTTAATGGTTGGATGGTATAGGTTGGATGAGTGCAGTGCAGTTTGTAGGGAAAAACATAATTTTGCAGCTAATCATTAATCAAAATGAAAAATCATAATAATTTTATGTTACAATTTTTGAATGTTGTGTTCGAAGACAACGATTTAGCTGTAACACCAATGTTAACAAAGGTACTAATTTATGCCAAGAAACTGTACGTTCATACCATAGTTACCTTTTAAGTTTTTACAAAAATCAGTTAAAGATTTAAACATTTGTTGTTTCCTTAGATTATTAAGCTTATTAATAAAGGAGCAGCTATAAAAGATCCCATCAAAATCACAATTTGTACACTAATTTTCAGTCAATATTATTACAAGAAGTTTGTGAGGTTGTTTCGTAGAAAAAGTTGGGTCTATTTGTGTTAGTCAAGCATTGTTTTTTACATAAGTCGCGACATAATTTGTAAAAGCAATAATAAGGTACAAATAAAAACAAAATGTACCTTTAATGTAATATAAATTGTTCAACAAAAGGAGATATCTCAAATTAATCATAAATTAATCAATATGTATATTGTTATTTTCTCCCATTATAAAAACCAATAGGGTTATTTGGTTGCTGGTTATAAATGATTGTTCTAGCTAACAAAATTATTTTTCTATAAATTTTCCTACCTTTGTGGATAAAATTTGGTGGAAAATTCTCCTCTTTACCATTTCCCGTAACAGCCGCTGTTGCATTCGTGATGCAAATTCCCACCACAAGAACGAATGTATAACAAAACAATCCAATTAGGACAATTCTCATGTCGCACATTTTCTACTGTTTTTCCATTCGGACACGCGCGCAAGTGTTCAATTTACTCTCGTAAACTAGAAACGATATAGGCGTCAAGTGAGTATGTGTATAGGGTGCACGATCGCGTTTCAGGAGGCCCGTCGTGGCCCTCACAAGAACGACAACTAATTTAAAGTTAAAATTACGTTTTGTTTAGGAACAAAATAATTTGCTCTCGCGTTTCTCGTTGATGCTTTATTATTTTACGGGTCCTTCATTTTAGGTCCAATTTAATAGATTTAATGTCTCTATTATTTGTATGGTCTTATTATTAAAATAAAACACTAAATTATTATTAAAAATTTCTAATAATTATCGATTACAACTAAAAATTCAAGTCAGGGTATCAGACTTCCTAAGGTGTCTAGATTTTAAGAAATAATAATGAAAATAATGTTTAACTTAGAATAGAATAGAAAATAATATAATAAAATACTAAATTAAATAAGAATAACATAGAATAAATACCAAATTTAGGAAAATAATATGATAAAATACTAAATTCGGATGGTTTAGAATATATATTTTTAGTTTAATTAAGAGATTGGCCTTCCGATCGTTAATGCTAGGTATCGATTTAAAAAGAATTCTGAGGACTATAACGTTTAAATACACATACGAGATGTTAGTAGAAGATGTATAAAATTAATTAAACTGCTTAACAAAAAATTGAAGGTTGCACGAGGTATTATTATATTTTTTAATGAAGCTTAATAAACCCTATTCTCAGTGCCAAATTTAGACTGCAAATCTAATTCCCTTCTATAAATCAGCAACTAACTATTTCTTTAAAAATAACATCTCAATGGATATTTGCAAACATGTAATGTCTACTATTTTAATCTTACAAAACAGTAAGCATTGTACGGTATTACATGCAAATGTGTGAGAAGCCCCAATGCAAGAGTTATGCATTTTTATAATAGCTAACCCAACTAAATTTTAAGTTAAAGTTTGAATGATGACCTAATAGAACTTTAAATTACTAGAGCTGTTATAAGATAGTTATCTAGTTATAATTTAAACATGTTTGATGTTAAGTCATTTTTGTAGTTGTTTAAAGTTAATGATAAGTAAAAGTCTTTTCTTTGCTAAAAGGATTATTTGGTTAGCGGTTTCGAATAGCTTACGTATTCATCGTTAGGCCTTTAATAATAATCGGTTTTTTCTATATTTGTATTAATTATAAAGAAGTTAGTTAAAGAATTTACGGATTCTAATTTAATATGTTTATTGTAATGTGCTTTAAGTTAGTAAAACTAACGTAAGATCTGAATGTGATTTAAGTTAGTGAAACTGACTTAAATTACATTATAATAAACAAACTAACTTTAAGTGCGCAAATTCTTTAAGTTCTTAATACATCCTTAATTAAAGGAATTTCGAACTTAAAACACACACATTAAGTCATATAACATAAACATATAACATATAACTTTAAGTCCGTAAAGAATTTACGGAGAGTTAATATGTTTATTATATTGTGATTTATGTTTACTAACATAAATCACAATGAAGAAAATATATTAACTTTAAGTCTGTAAATCCGTACTTAGTATAAGTTGTATTAACTTAAATCAACGGACTTCATATGTATGTTTACGGACTTCATATGTTTACGGACTTAAATTTCATAAACATATGAACTAAAGTCCGTAATTAATTACAGAACTTAATTAAAGGATGTGTTACGAACTTAATTAAAGGATTTACGGAATTAAGTTTAAAATGTTTATTTTAGTGTGATCTAAATTTAATTTATTAAGTTAAATCATATTAAAATAAATATATTAACTTTAAGTTCGTAAATACTTTAATTAAGTTCATAATTATCCTTAATTAAACGAACTTATTTAAAGATTTACGGACTTAAACTTAGTATGTTTATTTTAGTCTGATTTAATTTGGTTTTACTAACTTACGATACAGTTTTACAAACACAGTTTTAGTTTTATTAACTTAGTAAAACTAATAAAACTAACTTAAACATATTAATCTTATGTTCGTAAATCCTTTACTTAAGTTCTTAATGCAACCTTATTTAAACGAACTTAATTAAAGATTTACGGACATTAATTAAATTTACTAACTTAAATCACATTAAAATAAATATATTAGCTCTAAGTTTGTAAATTCTTTAAGTAAGTTCATAATACCTCCTTAATTAAACGAACTTAATTAAAGATTTACGGACTTAAAGTCAATATGTTTATTTTAGTCTGATTTCAGTTAGTTTCATTAACTTACAATGCTGTTTTACTAACACAGTTTTAGTTTTACTAACTTAGTAAAACTAATGAAACTAACTTAAACATATAAACTTTATGTTCGTAAATCCTTTAATTAAGTTCTTCATATATCCTTATTTAAACAGACTGAATAGAAGATTTACGGACTTAAAGTTAATATATTTATTCTAGTTTGATTTAATTTAAGCTGCTTCTTTAGTTTGATTTAATTTAGTTTCACTAACTTACAATACAGTTTTTGTTTTACTAATACAGTTTTAGTTTTACTCTAGTGGTAAAACTAATAAAACTAACTTAAACATATAAGCTTTATGTTTGTAAATCCTTTAATTAAGTTCATAATACATCCTTAATTAAACGAACTTAATTAAAGATTCACGGACTTAAATTAATACATTTGTTTTAATGTGATTCAAGTTAGTAAAACTCAGTTAAATAATATTAATTTTAAGTACGTAAATCCTTTAATTAAGTTCTTTGTAATTAATGAGCTTTGAAAAAATCAGTTATTATAAAAGCAAGAGTTAATATGTTTATTTTAATGTGTTTTAAGTTAGTAAAACTAACTTAAAACGCATTAAAATAAACACTTTAACGTTAAGTTTGTAAATCCTTTCATTAAGTGATTAATAAGTCTTTAATTAAAGGAACTTAATTACTAAAGAATTTACGGACATAAATTTAATATATTTATTTTAATGTGATTTAAGCTGGTAAAACTAAGTTAAATGGCATTAAAATAAACAAGTCTCATAAACCCTTTATTTAAGTTCTGTATAATTAATGCAGGTATTGAAAAAAACGATTATTATATAACGAAGACCTAGATTTAATTTGTTTATTTTAATATGATTTAAGTTAGTAAAACTAACCTAAATCATATTAAAATAAACATATTAACTTCAAGTTTGTAAATCCTTTAATTAAGTTCCTAATATATCCTTAATTAAAGGACTTACGTACTTAAATTTAATATGTTTATTTTAATTTGATTTAAGTTAGAAAAACTAAGTAAAATCACATTAAACTTATTAACTTTAAGTCCGTAAATCCTTTAATTACGTTCTTTATTTTAATGCATATATTAAAAAAAACGATTATTGTTAAAGTCCTGACGATTAATAGCTAAGCTGTTCGAAACCGGTAGCCAAATAATCCTTTTTGTAAAGAAAAGAGTTTTATTTATCATTAATTTTAAATAAATATTTAAATAAGTGTGATTTTCAACTCAATTTATTTAATTTACTTTGTTTGTTTACAGACATATTTAAATGTTATTTGAGTTTTATTAGTTGACTCAAAATGTTTTTCAAAAAAATTAGGAAACATTGGTTTTAATTTTATTATATTTTTTTTACGTAAGGTCTTAGATGACATAAGAGGTTGCTATTGTTTTACCAAGTCTTGGGCCTTTTTTCTCGAATCCAGGTCCACAATCTTTATTTTAATTGTTTGCTGTGAAAACTCCTGTATTATGAAGGGAGAGGGGGTGTTTAGTAAAAACGAAGAATTAATTTTCAGAGGTACTTCATTTATAAACTTGACTATTATTTGAAAAAAATTAGTCTGTATCAAAGAACATGATACGTGGAGCAGATGAGATTACAGTAGAAGCACTTAAGGAGCTAGATCATTCTAGAATAGAAATACACATATTACATGCCATATGCCGAGAAATATGGAATTCTGGAAAGTTGCTAACAGACTGGTGCAAATCCATATTCATACCGCTTTTCAAAACAGATCCACCGCCAAAATGTAAGAACTACCTACCGTATCATTAATTGCCCATGCCAGTAAGGTCATGCTTACAATCATTAAACGTTCACTGTCCATGTATCGTATGCGATTCATAATGGGTTATCATTTTCACGTCCATGACCATATATGATTCATTTGATTATTTAGATATATACCGAAATATTCAACTTTGGCGTGACATTAAACACTTTCGATTAGTTACAGGACATGTGGAGAAACCCAATTTATGTATATTGGGCATATTGAAGAATTTTTTTTGAACATATATGATTCATGAACGTGATAAAGGTAAATCATTTCGGAAATATGTTAATCTCGTATAATATTTATTTTTCCCAAAAATATTTTGAAATATAAATTTCTATAAATATGCTAATATTAAAATAGTAATACAAGAGTCTTTCCTGTTGCCACAGATATTCAAAATACAGTCTGATTCATGCCTGCGAAAGGTACGCCCGAACAAATGCTAAATTTCCGCCTAATTTTTGAAAAATCTCTTGAATTTAACATAGAAATATATTTATGCTTTGTGGATTATTCCAAGGCGTTCGACACTGTATACTAGAGTGCCTTGAGAGAGATCCAATTGAAGATGGCGGTTCCGCATCACTTGGTTTGGCTTTTCTACCAAACTCTTATACAAATGGACGCTTTATATAAAAGTAATTTAGTCACGGTAAAGATCAACAATAGATTTTCCAAAGACTTTAACCTCAAGGTCGGGGTGCGCCGACGATGCATATGCTGTGAACACATAATGCGTGAAATCTTTGACGAATGTCAAGGAGCCTTACCGATAGGAAGCTCAGAAATAAATAATCTGCGATATCCAGACAAGACAGTATTCTTCAAGACAGTATCAGACAAGACAGTCAGCCTCAAAGGAAGAACTACAACGCGTACAATACAAGCGATATATACGGCCTTAAACTGAGTTAGGACAAACAAAAGCCATGATAATTGATAGACCAAATACAACCAACCTGAAATTTATAAATGTGACAGGATACGAAATAATCAACCATTTCAACCACCTAGGTTCAGTAATAACGGATAGTGGGGTATACGAGGAATAAATCCGTAGACATATTGCGATGGGAAGAACGACAAAGCTCAAATTGACCAAGACCCAAGCATCACAAATTGCGGCTGCTCAATGACAGGGATGCTCAATGACCTCCTGCCTATTTAACATACACCTCTGTGATTTGAAGGAGGTATTAAAGAAGGGGTAAGCGGGAGGTTTAAAAATTGGGAGGAAACAGTTTGGTCTCTAACATACGGGGATGATATAGTATGTATGGCGAGAAGTTGGGACGAAATGAACGAAATGATTGGAAATTAAAGAAACGATTAAAGTTATGGCTTGTTAGAAAGGAGGTAGAGATAGTAGAAAAGATGTATTTGAAATTGGGGGAGAAAGGATTGAAAGGATTAGATATTTAGGGTTCTTACTGGCTGAAAATGGGCGGTGTAAAAAACATGTGGATATGGGATCACAGAAGACAAGGGGGGTTATGGAGAGAATGATATGGGAGAAGAGATTTGGGGAGTCAGTGAGAATGAGGCTGAAGATCATGGAGGTGTGTGTGAATAGCATAATGATGTATGGAGCGGAGGTACAGGCGGAGAGGATGGAAAGACTGCAGATTTGCTGTATGAAAGAGTACAAATTGGATGATTGGATGTATGAAAAGAATGCTAGGGTTAGATAGGAACACCAGGAATGAGATTGTGTTACAGGAGATGGGGAGCCAAAAAACTGGGATAAGTGGAGTGAATAGAATGATGAATTTTGAATGCAAGGTATGGAAGGAGCAAGTTAGAAGGCTGGTTAAGGAAGTTTATCTGGAAGGGATGCAGCGTGTGGAAAGGGGTGGACGTAAGAATGATTGGTTTGAGTGCAGAATAAAGGTGAATAGAAGAATCGGATGGTCATCGGAAAGATGGTTTGAGAAAATGATGGGCGGGGGAGAATTAGTAAATGAGATTATGGAAAGAAAGAGAGATGTGGATATGCAAGAGAGAGAGAGGTAAAAATAAGAGGAAGCATGTACAACGACAAGTATAAGTGGATTAGTGGTAAAGAAGGCATGGTAAGTTACTTGAAATCAGATTTAAGTATGGGAGAGAAAAGAATGATTGCTAGGTTTAGATGTGGGAATGAGGAGGAAAGAAATATATACTGGATGAAAGAACAAGAGAGAATGTGTAGGATTTATGGAAAGAATGAAGAGCAATGGATGCATTGGACGAATTAGTGTGAGGTTATAGTTTGGAGCGTGAATGAAAAGGAGTTGGGGGAAAATGTAAAGGTTAGTTTGTGGGAGGAAGGTAAGGGTAAATGCATCATGAAAAGGATAAGGATGGAGATAATTAAGTATAGTTAAATGAGGGTAGGGTTAAAGGTGGAGCAGTAAGAAAAGTGGGGAAGGGGGAGGGGTCAGTATGAGAAGGATGGTTGAAAAGGAGGGGGAAAAAGTAATGGGGATTTTGGTGTCCACTTCTTTCTTGAGGATAATAAATTGTTAATTTTCGACTAATTCTAGTGTTAGTGTCGGGCTAATTTTAGTGTTAGTGTTAGCTTTAATTTCAATTTGAAACTGGGAATTTTTTGTAGTGTAATGTTAATATTTAATATTAACCTCTGTAATTAATGATTTATGCCGATATAGGTTTTATCTATTTATCTATATATCTATTTATGAAAAAATCGTTTAGAATTGGAGTAACAATTGATGATGATAATGACAATCAGTACGATGGCTCAGTTCAATAGTAAAACAACACAATTATGGTGTTTGGTTTTTTTGTAACCTATCTACAGTCTGAAATCTCTTCTTTATTATTCAAAACAGTACCATTTCGAAGTCATTTTAGAATTAGTATAAAAGCCGATGTTTCACTAAGGAATCATCTTCCCAGTTCCAGGCTGAAGAGGATGATAAATCCGAAAGCCTCATTCAAACAAACTCTCCAATCTCCCAACAATATACAATCCCAACAGGGAGTAGTTTTTTAGTTAGGGTAAAAATCCCACACTGTCGGATGCACGGGCATCCGGCGCCTTTTGAAGGTTTCTCCACTTCCTACGTAAAACAAAAAAAAATAAAAAATGAAGAATCATCTTAACCTTGAAAACCTAGTTCAAATAGGCAACATTTAGATATATTTTCTTGTTGAACTAGAATATAGGACGATTTAAATTCAATAAGGAAACGATACAAGTTGTTTCCTTATAGAACTTATAATTTGGAGATTTTAAACAATAATAATAAATTTATTTTAACTATTTCAAAAAGACTACAATAATATTGATTTAAGTTAGATAACAGTTTATTAACTATTAATTATTTAATTATAATTATTATTATATTATACAGATACTAACAGTAATTTTTGAATTACGCGCGTTAGTTTCTACAATCTTTTATCAACATAATCTATGTTACCCTGAATGGTTGTGTTAAACATGTGTGATAAACATTGGTTTTTAACTTTGTTATTATTTTCGTTTTTGTGATTTCAAGCTTTTCGTAAGTAAATTAAATCTTTACATAACTAGTTTGTTAAAGTTTTGAAGTACTGATCTCTTATCAGAAGATTAAATTATTTATTTCATATTGTAAGCTGTCTATTGGTACTGCTTTTGAAGAAGGATGCTCTCAATAGGTAAACTGATGGTCGCAGTCGCAAGAAAATTAAAAAGAAAAAAAGACAAAGAAAATTGCACGAGTGGCTTGGCCAATGCTAATACGGTCTCAACAGTAATCAACGTATTAGATGCCCCTGTTGTTTTTGAACAAGAAGTTTCTGAAGGAATCCGTGATTATAAAGTTTTAACAACTACCTCCGAAATATGCGATTTTCTGAATGTCACTTGGTTGATAATGCTATTGTACATAATTCTGATTTATCTAATCTCGATAATGATAACATTAAGTCTGTGGATGTAACACTCTATCCTGATTTTAATCAAGAGGAGAATATTGCCATACAAGGCAATAATTTATCACTAAGCAAAGAGCAGCAGACTGAGGAACTGGAATGTGATATACTTGATAATATTGAAACTGATGGTAGCGTTGAACTAGCTGATCTCGATCATGAAAATTTTAAATCTGTAAATGGAACCCTCGAGTGTAATTTAAATAAACAAGGCAAGGAACAACAGATTAGTGTTGATAACGATCCAGATCACATACCTGAAAACGACATTAATTCTACCTACAGTGATGTACTTTTATGTAGCAAAAATGTGTCCGAAAAACAGGGTAATCAAGAATTAACATAATCCGAGGTAGGAAACGCAAGAGACTACCAGAAAAGTGGACCAAAAATAATCAAAAGAGAAAAAAAATTGGGCATGTGAACATAAAAGGAAATGTTGTACAACATAGGGCATTGGGACCTCCCTGCAATATTGATAAATGAAGGCAAAACGTTCAAGCAAGATAACTGAAGAAGATAGACAGGCAATTTTAGACAACTACTGGAAAATAGGGTGCGTAGACAGGCAAAGGCCAAGTGTATCACAGACATTCAGCCTAAGTATTCGTATAGTATAAGGTCACTAAACAAACCATATTATTTTGAAAAAGGGGTAGTTAAACTAAGGGTATGCAACATAGAATCATTTTAACCAGTGGAATCACACTACTATCGTGCTTCAACAGTTAGGCAGAATTTAAATGGTAGTTTCTCATTAGCAGGAATGAACCGCTTGTATGTGAATGAATATAAAGAAAAATGTCATCAACCGACAGAGTTGAGCATGTATCAATAAATTTTTGATACAGAATATAATATGGCATTTTTGCAACAGAAAAAGGATCAGTGCGCTTAATGAGAAAGCTTTATAAATATCGAGGAAGAGGAGAAATCTGAACACCAAGAAAACCAAGACAGAAATGTTCTTGAAACTGAAACACAATTGAGTAGGCTAGAGAAAGAAAATGATGTAAACAGTTCAAAATATAACAATCAAATAGTGTGCTGCTTTGAGCTAGAGGATGTGATATATTTGTCATGCGAGAAAGTCAGCCAGTTGTTTTACAAGAGAAAGTTCTCCTGTTATAACTTCACAGTTTACAATATTGCAGATCATATGGGATTCTGCTACATGTGGCATGAAGGAATAGCAAAACGGGGAGCCAAAAATTTATAACTACAACTTCCAAAATGACATTTGAAGTTGTATTTATAAATTTTTACAATATGACTGCATTGCCGAAAATGTAATTATTATTGCCGACAACTGTGCAGCCAATAAATTTTTAGTGTCACTGTTTTTATATTATGTGATGAACTGCGAACGAATCAGCTCAATTACTATAAAATTTTTAAAGTAACTGGTTATACACAAAATGAAGGTGGTCGTACGCATTCAAATAGAGAGCTGACAAAAAAAAAGAACCTTAAATTCAAGACAAATTTATAGCTTGTACCGATTATTAGTCTTGAAAAATGAAGGGTCATCCCTATAAAACCACAGAAATGTTCTGCGATGATTATATAGATACAAAAGCATTACAAGAATGTATGGGCAGCAATTTTAAGAAAACTGAAGAAGGGGAAAATATTATTTCGAATAATATTTTTGTTTTTAAGGTCGCAAAAAGCTACCCAAATACCATTTATTACAAAACATCGTATAAAAACTCTGAGTTTAAGAAAATAAATATTTCTTTTGCTACAATCACACGCCATTTAGAAACAAAAGTAGCGCTTTAGAACTAAAAAAGGCATATGAATGGCCTCCAGAAATTTTAAAGAAGAAGGCTTAACTTTGTGCACAACTTAAATTTAAAATGTTTTTATTTTTTGCTTGTTTGCTTTAAGCATTACAAAAAGAAATATTGTTTACTTTAAATTATTGAAAAAGTGTTTAAAAATATTTTACTTATTATTCTTAAAGATGTTGCAATTTTTTTAATTACTTTTGCAAAATATATCTTGGCTTTCAACAAAGATGTGTTATTACTGTTTTTTGTTATTACTTCGCACCAAACCTTCAATAGTTATTGTATTATAAATTTTTAAATTAATTTTTTAAAATAGAATTGAACTTTCTTAATATTGTGTTTTGTGGAAGCAGCAATAACTCCCCAAAAGACTTTTTTAATAAAATAGTTTGAAAACTATCTCTATATAAAAAGTCTTTTGGGTCAATAAAGCAACATCTCAATTTTTTTAAATTCATATTTTCAGAAAATATTCAGTATTTTTTCATAGTTTATGAAACTTAAAATAGTAAAATACTATATTCAACAATATATAAAAAACAGATCACTGACAACAAATATTTTAATAGTAAATCTAAAATTGTTCAAAGTACATTAAGGCATTGTATCACAAAACTATGATTTTTGAGCTGTTACACTTTCGAACTGAGCCTTCGAGTAGTATTCCAAATAGTTGCTTTATTAAAAATACATTTTAATTTTTTAAAATTTTATAAAATTATTTATAATCGATTTGTATTTGGAATATTTGTATAATTATTTATATTTGAGAAAACATTTTTATTGACTATTAAAAAAAGTTTTAAAACATTATTTAATTCATGATATTTTTATAAAATATGCTCTGAATTAAATAATGTTTAAAACTTTATCAATATTAGTCAAACAAAAATATTTTTTTAAATATAAATAGGTACAGAAATATTCCACATACAAATATTGTTATAAATAATGTTATAAAATAAAAAAAAAACTACAATGTACTTATATTATTTACCTCGTTAATACATGCGTAAACCATTTAAATTTAATAACAAAAAAAAAGAAGAATAAACAAAACTTATTAAAATTGATTAAAAACGAAAAATCATTTATTACATTGACATTGAAAAAAGTTTTAAGTAAATACCGAAATTAATAGAACATAAGTTTTTAAATATTAATTTTTTAAATGAATTACTCCACAAAAATAATACTATTCTCGAAAAGTGATTGTTTTCTTTTTTGCTAGTTTTAAGTAAAATTGATAATTTGATCGCACTTAAAAAACGTAAATAGCGCGCAAACCACACGCGAACAACTTAGATAAACTGCACAGCCAGAGAAATAGTTTTTAAAGCAAAGCAAGGAGACCACCATAGACTTAAATCAGTTAAATACAAACTGTGAATTACAGAGATCGAGGATAGTTTACTCAAAATGTTATAGTGGTACTCTTGAATATATTGAGTATGTCCAGTAAAATCTACGTACAGTGTGACAAGATAAGATAATTTATTTAAAAACAATTGAATTAGCACCGATAATACATATCCATTATGTAATTATTTACGTCAAAAGATTTCACAAATAAAATTATATATATATAT
>WYDF02316137.1:0-14692 GCA_009867245.2 Adranes taylori
TTCCCTTGGCTGTAAAGCAAATGCTATAGCGTAATTTTCCTGCAAGCTATCAGCTTACCAACACTCTATAATTCACTAACTCATCACCAGTTCCAGGCTGAAGAGGATGATAAATCCTAAAGCCTCATAAAATAAATTCACCAACCTCCTAAGTATAATATCCCAACAGGGAGTGGAGTTTAGTGGCGACTCTGAAGTGATTTTTCTCCATTTTCTTAAATGGACCATCTGTATATTTTTACAGCACGTGCTGTAGAATTAATTTTTTTGTCGATCCATATGTATTGTCCCTATACCTATCTCCAGCGGTTTTTACGATAAACATAAAAATTTTAAATTGCATAGTATTTACCGCTATTTTTGTTTAAAAATAAAATTACCAATTATTTAAAATAAATTAAGGGTGATTCAAAATTCATTTATACAAAAACATTATAATACAAGTATAAAATAAAGAAATTTAACAAAAAAAACAAGTAGCTAAGTCAATTGTGGTAAACATATTTGTAGAAGTACTGAAACAAACAAAACCTAAGGTAATAAATGCTCAAAATGTCTCCCTCCTTGATGCAAACAAAGATTTATTCTTTTTAAAAACTCCATCTGCACTCTTCTTAATTGTTGAGATGCTATGTTTCTAAAAGCGTTAATAGTCCTCTGCTTCATGTTTTCTGCTGTTGTTGGAGGTTCCGCATATACCATTTCTTTTACATATCCCCATAAGTAGAAATCGGGATGTGTAATATCGGGTGACGTAGCGGGCTATTTTACAGGACCAGTTGTTCCCAGCCATCTCTCGGGATACGTGTTATTAAAGTAATCTCGTACAACAATAGAAATATGTGGTGGTGCTCTATCATGCTGCCGCCACATGTTTTCTCGAATTTCAGGAGGAACATTTGCCAATAAGTGAGGCAATTCGTTTTGTAAGTAACTTAAGTATACTGGCCTAGTTAGATGATTTTGAAAAAAATGTGGTCCTATAATATACTCACCAATAATCCCTCCCCAGACATTGACGCTCCATCTATGCTGCCCGTCCACTTGTCGGGAAATTCTAGGATTCTCAACTGCATAATAAGGAAAATTATGTTTGTTTATGGAATCATTCTTGTGAAAATTTGCCTCATCAGATAATAATCCATAAAGAAAGAAATATGGATTTTCTTCTACCTTTTGACTGGTCTAGTTACAAAATACAACACGTCTGTCAGAATCCTCTTCTGTAAGCTCTTGATGTAACTGCATATGGTAAGGGTGCAATCGTTTTTTTTTAATTCGTTGAACAGATAGATCTTTTATTTACAGCGGTATTTTCACTGATTTTTCTTTGACTTATATTTGGATTTGCTGTAATTGACAATAGAATGCTTAACTCATTTTCTTCATTTGTTGCCCTTTTAGGTCTCTTGGTTTTAGTATAACATACATTTCCAGTCTCTATAAATATTTTCATTAGCTTCTCGAAAACTCTCTTTTCCGGGTCCTTACTGGATATTTTTCCCTATAAATTCTACTCGCCAAAAAAGGGCTCCTTTCGGATGCACGCAATATGAAAATCATATCTACGAATTCAATTTTTGAATAATTCATTTTTTACGCACAACAAACAATCTTAACTGCACCTCAATCTTAACAACCTGCACTTTTGACAATTTAATCTGACAACTCGCATTCTTGCTTTCTTATTTTGATGTTTTTTTTTTTAATTTTCTCGCTAACTTGATTAATATCTTATTATGCATATGTATAACATTGCAATTTTAAGTTTTCATGTTTATTGTAATAACCGCTAAAGATAGGTATAGGGACATTACATATGGATCGACAAAAAAATTAATTCTTACAGCACTTGTTATAAAATATACAGGATGGTCCATTTAAGAAAATGGAGAAAAATCACGTGATACTTTTATACTGACCATCCTGTACATCTGATAATAAAAAGAAGGTACAGGTATTATTTTCGGACCTTAACCAATCGGCACAACAAATTTTATTTCTAAATGTCGAAGCATTTGGACAAAGTAACGTTTTAATTTACAATACGAAATACACAATTTTTTGACAAAAACAATTGTAACTTGAGAACCGCTGAGCAGATTACTTTCATGCTTCTATAAATGTTAGAGGATAGCCAAGACTTCACATTTAAAAAAGTAAACATTTTCATGTAACACTTTTTTGAAACACTCTGTATACCTGAAAATATTTTTAAAAGATGCTCATTTGGCAACATAACACATCCCCAAATTTTCAAATTGTTAGCAATCATGCACACCAAGTTATTGGAAACGGACTTACTATTGCCTCACTCTGTATAGTAAATAAAGCAGATAAACTTAACGTTTTAAGAAGAGATAACTGCATCTTAGAAGATAAACGGTTAATTGGAAAAAAATATTTTTTTTATAATTTGTACAAAACTGTCGTTTTTGTCCCACCTGAACCTAATATTTTAAATTTCACATTATATTCTGTTTATGTCTTAATTGCTCGCTTTGACATTTTATTTTTAAAATAAATGAATGTTTTGTAGCTATTTCTTGTTTATTTTACAAATATTTGATTAACTAGTAAATAGTTTATTATATAAAATTGTTGTAGACAGGTAGGTGACCAAAATTGTACAATAAATGAAACTAAATTTTCATTACGAACGTTTTCAATATATAAATATCATCATCAGGTAAATATCAATACAAAAACATTGATATTTACGTCACAATTTTATACAATATACTACAACAATTTTATACAATATATTTTACGGGGCCAATACAATGATATTCAAAAAAGTAAGTAGTAAATAGTTTGTTTAAATGTGAAAAATGGTGAACAGGTTGTTCATGGATCTGCGCGCGTACATGTTATAAAAAATATTGCGCCCGACGGAAGGTTAATGACACTCTACTAATGCTCTGGGACGCTACTCAATCGAAAATATGCCACCCTCATTAAGACAGGTAAACGGTACGCTACTGATTAATCTTGTCTCTTAAATTCTCCACTGACTTGTGTTTCAAAAATGTTTGAAGCTCTAAGTTTGAGAATCTAAGTCTGAATACAAGAATTATTTACTGTGACAGGACCGTATTCCTTTTGTTTGTTCGGGCAAAAATCGGTTAACGTAAGCATTGGTTTATTATAATTTTTAAAAGATTTCCAATAAACACACAATACTATTCTACAAGGGCAAATTGATTAAGAATATGCTAATATGCTTCAAACAAACCACATATTCTTAGTAAATAAATAAGTGAGCTTGATATAATTAGATACGTTGTATCGTAAATAGGACATCTAATTAAACATAACTCATAAATACTAAATATCTAAAAGCATCTATTAAATGTACTAAATACCCGTGGGCCACTGTTTAAATATCACCGATATAATATAGCGAAAAAGACGTCTTTTCGCTAACGATTCTTACGTAAACCAGCTACTTTCAGTCTACAGACAGACTGGTTTTGTTATACTATACGTACGTGTGTATAATCAAGACGGAAAAAAAAAAATAACCAACTAAATGATTGTATAACATTACTTTTTAAAAACTTTCACCATTTCTGCATAATATTATTTATTATAACATAGTATTAAAGATTTACGAGAATATTTACGTATAACGTTAAATATAATGTAAAAAATATTAGTGAACAGAATAGAAAAAGTCACTACATAAGATATTCACTCATATTTTTCGATTATATCAAATGATAGTGACGTATTTAAGGAACGCATACATATAGTTTTATAAATATTAACTAAATTATGGGTATTTTCTTTAAAATGCATTAATGCAAGTTATTAAACAATTATTTGATTACAAATAGGAGTTATACCACAATATCTTACGCGTATATTTGCCCAATAAAATAATAATTAATCCTTAATGGCACTTCACTTTCAAAAAGAATTAAACACACTTTTCACTCAACTTGTTCATATAACTATAATAATCTGATTAATCCAATATGATTCACCCATTTCCTATATATTTTTTAGTTATTCAAAATTATCACAGTCACATAACACGCATTTAAGCGTAAAACGTCGAGGGAAATCCATAATTCACTTAAACCCAAAACCGAAAATAATCAAAAGAACGAGTAAAAAAAAATAGCGTTCCCGAAAAACACATGCCAAATCGCGCGCGAATAATCGAATTACTTCTCCACCGAAAACAAAGTAAACGCGCACGCGGACGCGTTTATTTGACAGCGTCGTCGAAAGTACGGGATACGTTATTACACCACTTCTACTACAACTACTACATACATATAAAAACGTTTCTATCTCTTGTTCCTGCGAGTTGACTACTTCAACAAAACGCGCTGCACGATGGTTATTGCAGAGAGAGCATTGCTTTGTGTCGCTTCTGATTGCCACTTGTACCGTTTTGGTGTTGGTGGATTTTAGCAGGCGGGTAGATTAAAGGTGTATCCACATAAATATCAATATTATGTAGTTTTTGTTTTTAAGCACCTGTTTTCTAAAAATCGAAAATTTTCATTGAGTAAACTTAAACCCTCAACTCCACTAAACTTAAATCTTAACCTCCAATAAAGTTAAAACTCCAAGGTTTCGTACAGCATAGAGCGCTAGTGTAGCATGAAAAGACACAACATGTCATGTCTTGACAAAGCAGAGGCATGAAAAGAACTCCAACTTCCGCCAATAGAATTGATCATACAAGCAGAAACGGTAACCGGAGTCCACCAGCTAAAGCTTCACCTAATGTAGTAAACAAAACCTAATAACCTAACGTAGCAAAGAAAATAGGCATACAGATTACAAAGGATGAAATATTAGATATGAAATCGGGCTGTATATCTCCACCCTACAAACTATACAAAAATCTTCTAGGTTATCATTGACTCAGGTTTATGGAATGAAGACCCTCCTAATTTTCCAGAGTCTACCTACGTCTGATTCATAGACGGGTCTAAGACTTTCAATATATTCTATACAACCAAACTAACAATCATGTTGTTGTATTAGTTTTAGAAAGTCTTTCGTCGTTGTTCGATGCCTAACTTCCATTCCTGTCTTTTACTTCATTGGTCTTCCCTCAGGTTTCTAGCAATCATGACATTTCTAACTCCCTCTCTCCATGATATCCTGGGCCTTCCCCTTTTTCTACGGTTTGGTGGTATCTATTCTATGGCGATTTTAGGCAACCTAATTTCTTCCATTCTTTGGACATGCCCATACCATATTAGTTGTTTTCGCTCCATATCTGTCATTATCGAACATAGTTTAATTTCTTCGTTTCGGATCCCATCTCTTCTAGATATACCAAGTGATTTTCTAAACCCATCCATTTCGGTAGCTTCCACTTTTATTCGATTCTATTCGGTTATTCTCCACGTCTCAGATCCATACGTTAGGCTACTTTTAATGATCACTTCATATATTTTATATTTACGTTGTTTTCCTATATCGCGGCTCCATAGAATCCAATTCAGACATCCAATGGTTCTTCTTGCTTGAATGATTCTTTTTTGATTACCCTGTGATCTTTTCCAGTTGCATCAAACTCCACCCCAAGATATGTGTATTCACTACGACTACAATATGTTAATTTCGTATGAGTCTAGTTGAATATTTGACGGTTCCGCTCGAATCCACAATTCTTATATTCATCTTTCAGTTTTCGAGCCATACACTCTAAGTCGTCCTTGCTGTTTGCTAAGATTACTTGGTCATCCGCAAAGTTTAGAGTATATAGCAATGTTACTCCAATATCAATACCCATGCCACTATACTGTCTTTTTCATGTTATTAAAGCTCGTGCTATGTAAATCTTAAATAATTTAGGCGATACACAGCAACCTTGGCGTAATTCTTTATTACAATAAATTTTTCTGATATTTTATTACCAATTTTCATTCTTGATGTCGAACCATCATTAAGAGCTCGAACCATCATTAAATTATTAAGAGCTCTGGTTAAGATTGGTTTCCTGTCTTTATACAGCTCTTTCACTAGTACTGTATCCTACGCTTTTTGAAGATCAATGAACATGAAATGAGTATCTTGGTTAGTGCTGGTTCTTTTCTCTATTATATGTTGCAAACAAAAGACACTATCCACACGTGTTCTTCCGGCTAGGAAGCTTGACAGTTCTTCTTCTTCTTTGTCTGTATATTCGATCTCAATGAGATCCCGGATTATTCTTCCATATATACGAATTAGAGTACTGGTCACCGATATACCTCTATAGTTCGAGCATTCTAGTTTGCTTTCTTTTTGTGGATCAATGATATGTATGCTTTTTTCATGCTTCAGGAACTGAAGCTCCATTCAGATATTGATTAATGCACCAAGTTAGTTGCACAAAAACCTTTTTTGTTCCGCACTTCATTAGCATTGATTTCCTTATATTTCCTATCTCACATCTCACTCTTTGCTCTGTCTACAGCTGGTCGTGTTGTTCTCTTAACACGAACCATTTATGGTACAGCTTTTTCTTCTGTATAATCAATACTTGAATTTCCTGATCCCACCAGAGTTTTGTACTTTATTCTCTATTTGTAAGTCCAATTACTTCTTCAGCAGCGCTTTTAAAGCTATTTATTATATATCCATATACTTGCTCTACTGGTCGTTGATGTACCGTCTCGAAAAGCTTCCGATCTAGTCTAGGTTGGTTCAACATTCGTGTACTTTCATTTAGTAAGCTAACAAATTCATACAATATTCAAACAAATTCAATAAAAACCATACAAATTCTTAACCAGCTAACAAAAGTTACCTAAGCAATACAATCAGTAGAAGAGTAGATGAACGTCATTTCCTTTTTTTCTCATTAATCTCCCTTATTTCCTTTTATTTAGTTCGATCCTTATTTGGTTTGACTGTTACTTCATCTTCCTTCCCCTTTCTTTATATACTTTAAAATTTTCCTCATCACTCCAATCCCTTTACCTTTCTGTATCAAACACACACTCTCCAATTCTCCACTTCTAGCTCATTCCATTCTATTCCTTTAGATTATTTTGCCAATGCTCCCATCTTTCCTCTTCCTCCTTAAAAATTCAACCCATTCTCTTACTCTTATCCATCCAGTACCGATTCCCACCTTCTTCGCTTTCACATCTCACATCTCAAGTTTTCCCATGTTATCTCTCATCCTGCATCGAAACCTTAATTACTAGATATACCTTCTTGACCTCTTATCCATTTATACCTTTTATTATACCTGCTTTTCCGAATTCTTTCATCTCTCTCTCTCTCTCTCTCTCTCTCTCTCGCTTTCTCACATCTTTTATTCTCTCTTCTACTTCATTTATTATGCCTCTTCTATTCTTTATCATATCATACTATCTAGTCAAAGATCATTATATTCTTTCATATGCTTTTTGCTCCCCATAAAGCAATCATTCCTACATAAACCAATTCTGATCCCATTTCTCATCCTGTCTAATATACACTCTTTACCAATCTGTCACTCTCATCTGTGAACACTTTCATCTCAAATTTGATTATTTTTTTTTGTACTCAGTTACCCAACATTTATACCTATCGATTTCTGCAATACAATCTCACATAGAGTATATCGATTAACTATACTATTCTCTTCAGACATCCTACTTTCACTCTTTCTACATCCTCTGTTTCACATACTGCGCACACTTTAGGCCCATACATCATTGTACTTCTAACACGTACGTCTACAATATTTGTCCTCATTTTCCCATACACACCTCAACCTTTCCATAGCCACCCTAGCTTTTTTCACCATCATCAAAATCTTTGCATGTTTCATTCTGCGCCAACTTGTATCCTACATATTTATACAGTTTTACCCTTTCTATTTTGCCTCCAATTAGTTCAGAGTTATCTTCTTACTATCATGTCCTCCATTCTAACACACCATCACTTTTGTCGCTTCTACATTCATTTTTAACCCTCTTCTATCCATGTACCTTCTATGAATTTGTTAAGGTAAGGGGTTTTATGGTTTAATTTCTTGTAAATTTTGTTTCTTATCTAGTATCCTGTGTTTTTGTCTGCTTGAAGTACTGTGACTTACTCATCTTTTAGTTCTTGTTTTAGATTTCTTAATATTTAATTTTCGTTATTGTTTCTTCTGTTTCCATTGATCTGTTTTTCGTTGTTGCTATGTACTTGTTGCCTTCTTTCATCATCTATATAATAAAAATGAAATACTGTTCGTTACTAACCACATAACTTGAGAACGGCTGGATCTATTTGGTTAATTTCTTTTTCAAAATGTTTCAATCACCCCGATTCAGGTTCTTACGGAACTAAAAATTGGAAAATTTGGGAAAAACTGGTTGGTAAGAGCATCACTTGTAAACGGCTGGATCGATTGGACAAATTTCTTTTTAGAAACGTTCCTAAGAGTCCGAATAAAGTTTTTACACAAAGAAAAATTGGACAAGTTGCCCGAAAAATTGGAAAATTCTGCAAGAACTGAAATCCGTTGGTAAGCGCATCACTTGAGAACAGCTGGATCCATTTGGCTAATATTATTTAGAAATACGTTTTCTCACAGTCCGAATAACGTTTTCAGGGACCAAAAATTGGAAAAGTTGACCGGAAAATTGGAATATATATACAAATAAAAATTAAATGCTGTTTGTATCTAAGCGCATCACTTGAGAACGGCTGGTTCAATTTGGCTAATTTCTTTTTAAGAATGTTCCTAATAGTCGGAGCAAGGTCCTTACGGCAAGAAAAATAGGAAAAGTTGCCCGGAAAATTGGAAAATTTAGGAAAATCTGAAATCCGTTGGTAAGTGCATCACTTGAGAACGGCTACATCGGTTGTAAAATATTTTAAGAAACAAGAAAGTACTTTTTATAATCGACTGAATTTATAACTCGTCAACGATCAAAGAAAACATTCTAGTCGTTTATTGAGCACTTAAAAGCTCACAACGTTCTTGTATCCCAATGAAACAAGTTTTGTGTTTCAGTTTTGAAAAGTAGCAGCATTAAAGATACAAGTACGTACTAACTAGATTTCATTTTCATTTCTAAGTTGATTACGTACTTGTATTTTTATATATTTTCGATTTATTTTCTAAAGAATAAAACTAGCACAGATTTGAACACAAAAATAAGGATTAAATTGTTTCCAGTAATAATACTAGCTCTTTTAGAAAGCTTTTTTGAAAGCTGCCGGGAAGAAAAGATCAAATCCATCATTTCTTCCCTACTTCCGCCCATAGATATCGTGCGCTTGACTTATTTTTTCATTTTCTTTACACTTTACAGAATTGCTGCACAATTACGGAATTGGGATTCGGGAATTTAAAAAAAAGGCTGTGAAATTGCACCAAACATTTTAACATTTTTGTATCAAATATTTTACAAAAAATTGTTTGATATAGAAACAAAAGCATTCCTAAAGCCTAACAAAGTTGATTTGAACATTATCTGTAACGGTTTCGGAGACATCACTAAAACATGTTTTGTTTTTGCCTCTCTTAAGTTTTTGGAAAAATACAAAATGGCAAATTTCCACCATTTTGTCTGAATTTTCTAAACATCTAATAGCACAAATCACACACATGTACATCAAAATCATCCAAAAGGCATTTTCACAGGCATTTTTCAAAAAATATATTTTTGGGATCAGAGGCCTTCAAAATTTTTCTTGTATCCTACAACTTTCGTAAACCTAAATGTACTTACTATGTAAATGCAGTGGTGTTTTTCGAACCTTCTAAGAGCAAAAGAAATTGCTTAGGTTCTATTATTTTTCGTTTAATTCACATCATAATTTCCAAATTTGATTCACACAAGCTATTCCTGAATCTTATTGTTTTACGTTTATCCTCAACCAACTAATGTATTTCTCTCAACTAGGATAATTATCTGTTGCATTGCACCAAAATCTTCAATAATTTTCCCATTAAATTAATTATGATTAAATAAATTGTTGTATAAAAAATGTGTGATACAGTAACATTTTAATATTAGTAGTAGACTGAAGAAAGTACTTACATCGTTTTTCTAACCTAAAATTAATGATTTACGGCGTCTGGAAATTGATCACTTACCTGTAAATAAATAAAGAAAAACATTATATAATTTTTATAAACAGTTTTATTGGTAATAATAGAGTGAAGTAAAAAAAATCATACACATGTACATCATCACCTTTTCGATGTAGTCAAAGCAAAACGTGGTTGTATGTACCACGTGGTGGCACAGTTATGTCAAAAAATCTGGGCCAAAACATTTTGGCGCCATTCACCCCAACTTTCGCATTAATATCTTAGCGGCCAGTGGCGTATTTAGATTTTTATTTCGACAGGGATATGATTTCGGCGGAGATTTATCTCGTGACTTAATCCATGAAAAAATTCACGAACAAGCAACAGAGTGTGCGCAGGTACATTATCGTGCTGCAATCGCGAGGAGTTGTCCCGCCACAAATTCGGACGTTTTCTTCGGATTGTTTCACGTAAACGACGTAAAACTTGTAGGTAGTGCTCTATGTTGATCGTACAATCTGATGGTATACTGTGCTATTAATGTCGAAGAAAAGGATTAATGTCGAGAACCATCACATTCAGCGACCTTAGGCCTTAGTTTCGACATCATCTCCATGCACTTATGTTTCGTCACCAGTTACCTTTAGTGTGAACAATTCTGGATTGTCGTTGATTTCATTGTCGTTGATTTCGACACTGCTTTTGCTCGAAATTCAACAATTTGGGAACAAATTTTGTTGTCACTTGTCTCATACCTTAAACATATAATAGCTAGACATGAGCCAAATAAAATAGCGACATCATCAGCAACTTCTTTGATTCGGCGGATGTTTATAACTATTTTCTCCACTTTCTCGTTGTTCTTATCAGTTATTGATGTATTAGGATGCTCAGGAGCTCGTCAATCTCAACATCCTCGCGGTCCTCTCGGAAATTCTTATAGCACCTATAAATGCTTGTTCTATTTATAGAAGAATTACCAAAAGCTACATTTAAAATGTTCTGCACTGTGATACATTTAATTTTATTCTTAACAAAAAACGTAATGCAAATTTTGTGTTCAATGTTTTTCTTAAAAGTAAAATCGCCATGACACCAAAACACAAATAACCTTATTGACTGGTAGCAATAAAATGGTCGCTGTAGTCAACAAACGTATGGGGAAATATCTACTAATAAAACAGGAACAAAAAGTTAATAGTTGCTACAACCCGAAATTTAAAAGACAAAAAATTTGGAAATTTAAATGTTTCGCATATTATCTGGTCATACCTCATACAGTCGCTGAAACCTTATCTTCAATTGGAATCACTCTGTAAAACATTGTTTTAACTAGAAAATTGTCATTCTTCACAAAATGATATTTTACATTGCTTTACTCGATGGTTATATGTATTGAACTTGAGATGTATTGAACTACTCCATACTTTAAATTTTTTAAATCTATACCTCTGTGCCACGGTTCGCAATTTGAATATTTTTTTGTACAGAAAGAACGCTGTAACTTTTCTCTGCATGCACGTACTAGTCAAATTTCACATACATCATCTACTAAATATTCATATATTTAGGATTCATTCATGTGCGGGCGGGAGCATCTATTTTCCTACGTGCTGTACGAAATAGGAACACCGTTATATTAAGTGTCGTCCACATCCATTCAAAATTACTTACAGAAGTTTTGTTGAATTGTTATTTATGTATTTAATTTCACAATTTAGTCGATTAAAATTAATTTTATTCCATATGTTTCTTCCTGAATAAAAAATGTAATTTCCGAAGAAACGTTATGCGATCAGCAACTAAATCAGCAATTTTTGAAATCAACACATGTTATCGGATAACATATCTCATGTAAATTAATTCAATTAAAGTAATAAATAATCTTCTAATATAATATAACTTGATTAATCAAATTTAATTCATTTCGGTTACAATATATAAATTCCCTAAATAAAAATTTAATGAACGAGAGAAAAACGTAAAGGTTTATTACCAATGCAGTGGAAAAAGCTTAAAACGTAAACGCAAATATCACATTCGCGGGAAGCGAAACGAAGTCACATCTTAGTACGGAAGCGAGCATTTCACGTATAGGTGCAATTGTCCGTTATTTTCGCCTCGGGAATTATTTCTGTAAAAATTACTAAGTTACTATTTCCACATCCATAAGTTTATTCTTTTTGCATTGAACTCCGATTGGTTGAACAACTTATGTTTTCGTAGATGTTCGGCAGAAAGGCAATGTAATATTTATTTTTAAAATTTCCAACGGAGCAAAGATGCTTTCCAATTGGTCGAAGATCTAAACTCCCAAAGATTTCTAGCAGAAGTTTCTATCAAGCTAGGCCCATCAAACCTTCAGCTACACAGATGCGGTCACATGCGACACGTCAGAAGATACTCCCTGCCAAATAAATTCACATATTGTAGTACTTTTATGTGAATGACGCATTTTGGGCAGTTTGGGTGTTGGTCGATTCTGAGTGAGCATTTCGCACATTTAGACTAGTATAATTCGCATTAAGTGATCAAATCTATTTCTTGCACCGTGAACGAAGTCTCAAATTTAGTTTGCTCGAAGTAAGCACCAATAACAATTTAGCTTGTTTTATTTATTTAAATTAAATAATTAAATAAAACACACGGCAAGTATATTACATTATTATATTTTTCGTCATCTTGCCTTCGTCTTCTTATTCTCTCATTCGTATAAATATTTCATTACCCTTTTCTAACAACTACTTCGTCGATGAGAAAACGAAGAGGTCAACGTCAAAAGAAGAGAGAGGCCAATCGCCAAGCGGACGGAGCCAACCAGGATGATAGAGATAGAACTCCTGGTAGGCCCATCAAGCCGGTGACCCCACCCCCCTTCCGGTTCGCCACTTTCGCCCACAACTCCAGCCTACGTGTCTCTACCACTCACTCCAGGCAAAGGATGGTTATACCCAATAACCTGTAAAGATCATCACCAATGCCTCTTCCGTCACTACTTCGGCAAAAGCGATTAAAACCCTCGAACTCACCACTCTTCCATCTCCGTCAGAAATCATATCATATCATCAAGAATTTGGTTTACATTATCAACTACGTATTTCATGTCTTCGTACTCTCTAACTGGTTAGAACAACCTACAATATCTTCGCTAACCAACCACCATTCAACCATTTAATTCTGCCGACGTCCGTATAAGAAACTGGAGAGTTAGAAAAGAAGTCGCGTTCCAATCAGAAGAATAAAATAATAACAAAAATCTAATTATCTCTAGTTTTTATCACTTTTACTTACTCACTTTTTACTAATGATATATGGTAATAGAATCATCCTGACAAATTTTGATTTATAAATAGCATCTACACATTGTCAGTCAATTTAAGTCGCGAGTCGAGTCATATTGCGTTATAAATATTTGTAAATAAAGTTTTATAAATATTTGTAATAATAAACCGTATTACATTATTCCGTTATTGCGTATATATGTGTTTACCTATAGATATATTTGTAGACTTATTATAATAATAGAGCTAGCCACTTTCTTTCTCACATCTGAAATCTCATGCACGAGCATTTTATGTTATCAACAATCAGAATAAAAAAACCAGTATAGTGATCAATAGCATAAACAGGATCCTGCTTTAATAAAATTGAATTCTGTAACACACATAGAATTTACCATAAAGGAACTTCATCTTAATCAATGAAACTCTGTGAAATTTTTCATTATAGACTAAACCTGAATAAATTTGAACAACAATTTCCAGAACTATGTTGGGTTGTAAATGACTGGTCTGAGTAGTTTGTGCGTTTTTTTTTTTTGAACTGACGTAATTGATAATCTCCACTTTCACTAAATCAGCAAGTAAGCTTTTGAAAAAGTAAAGTAAAGCTTTTGAAATTAGGCAGTTTTAGCCTTTTTCTTTGCCATATCAGAAGTTTCCTTTCTTTCTAAAAGACGGGACACGATTTTTTGGATCTCCTGAACTACTGGATAGTCCAACATGACATGTTATTTTAAACAAATATAAATACAAAATACTCCACTTTCTGTTTAAACATTGATATGTCGGCGCAATAATTATTGGTTTTGAACATGCACTCATAGAAGCTAAAAACTATATTCGAGGTAAAAACTATATAAATGTTTAGAATGCGATTATGTTAGTGCACAAAAGAGCAATTTGATTGCACATTTGCGCAATCATACACTGAAAAACCATTCAAATGTTTAGAATGCGATTATTTGTGATTACAAATTGATCTACATGGAATATCAAATTGCTAAATTGCTCTATTATTTTCAAAAGCAAAAATAACTATTTATTTAGTGGGAAATTGTGTATTGTATTATACTTTTCAGAAATAAATAGCACACTGCGTTTATCAGCAAAATATTTCGTTATTTATTGAATATAATAACTTTATTTATATTATCGATAGAAAATATAAACATATGTTAAGTGTATATAATAATCTCATCCATATGGCGCAGAAAGAATTACACCTGACTTAATACCATAAATGTGACTTACTTACATGGCAGTGGTTTATGGTTGTGTTTTATCAAAGACATAAAACTCTATATGGTGTATTTGTTGTAATTGCATAATACTTATAGAAGTTTCTAGTTCTATGCACTGTTGCGTATTCTGGCGTTCCAGAATTAGCCAAGAAAAGCAACGTCTTGTTGTAGCATATAATTTTATTTGAAAA
>WYDF02316148.1:0-14692 GCA_009867245.2 Adranes taylori
CAGCGGTGCATCAGCTAACTGCCAGCTTCTTGATTCTTGTTCTTCGTCTTCGATTCGAAAACGTCACTTCCATGCCGCCTGTCAATTATAGCGTGATCTATTTGGTTGCTTGTTTTATTGCCTACATGTGGTTTTATGTATCAATTTGTGCTTGAAATATGTGCTGCTTATAATAAGACTGCAATATCAATTAATCGTGTGCCGTTCTCATTTGTATGGTCGTGTGCACTTTGACCCCCTTTGGTTGACCTGTACTCGTCTTCATTCCCAACCTTGGCATTCATGTCGCCCAATATTGACTTAACGTCACGTCTGGGTGCATTATCGGGTGCCACTTCCAAGTGTTCGTAGAAGGTGTCTTTCTCATCTTCGTCTGACTCTTCTGCTGGCGCATGAGCACACATCAATGTCATGCTGAAAAATTTCATATTTAGCCTTAAGGGGCACATTCTATCGTTAATTGGTGCGTATAAGGTGCACATTCTATCGCTTGAAATGCATGACTAAATGCTTGAACTTGTTCTGTACCATAAACACCGTTCCATAACTACTTGAACCACTCCCACTGCAAAAGATGGCGTACTTGTTAGAATCCATCGTCTTTACGTCTTTCCACCTTATTTCTTGTATGGCAGCTATGCCAATTCTATATCTATCCAACTCATTCTGTAAGTTTTGGAATGCCCCAGCTCTCAGTAGACTGAGTACATTGCCACTATACATAGTGTACAAAGCTGAAAACCTCTACGACAGTTGGACGTACGGTAGTCCAACATCTGTGAGGTACAATATGTCCAAATTGGACTAGTTCGAGGATAACTTGTTGGAAGATTGCTTATTAACCTGGCCTTGCCCTATTAAAAAAAGTAGGGAACTGCAAAAAAGTGATAATAGGGATAATTTGACAAGCCATATTTCCCCCAATATTTTAAATATTTGCATTAACGATCATATTATGTTTTTTCTTTTACCACGAAATAGTACACCCCTGTGCCAAGCCCTAGAGTTGGCTTTTTTTAGCCCATTGAAAATCGTTCGGTACCCTGGCAGACAGAAAATTAAAATGAAAAGGTAACATAAGGAAGGATCAATTTCCCAGACTTCTAAAAGCAGCTTTAGATAAGTTTGCGTAAACGTCTCTGAAAATACGAAAGCAGGCTTTAAAAGAAGTGGTACATGTCTACTGGACAAAACGAAAGCTCTAGAACGTTTATGGAATGTATGTAATAGAGCAATTAATTGGACAAAATAACTCAGTGCCATCGAAGGAGTTTCTTCGAATAGATTTCAATAAAGTTCAACAGGCTAATGGTAATTACAGAAAAAAGGAACGAAAGTCAATAAACAACGAATTTGAAGAGCAGGATAGTGATTTCGTTTCATTGCATTACAATTGGGATGAACGTGACAAAACTGGAGCGGAATCCTGAGAAGAAAAAAATTAAACATAAAAGTGTCATTCAAAATTGTGCCTCAGATGGTTCTGTGCCCCTCGATAAAGATAATTTTGCGTATGTAGTGTATGGTTATGATAAAGGGGCCATAACTGAAGGAAAAAAAAAATTCGTGGCTAAAATTACCGGTAAAATCAACATTTTCTTATTAAATTTTTACTAAGTTATAAAGGATGTATAAAGATATTTATATTCGCTGATGTACCAGACAATGATGACGTGTCTGTACAAGCAGTTGCAAATTTGGGATTCTAAATACCCTGCCACCCTGCGAGACCTATTCCAATATCGCTCTAAAAAGTAACTGTACCGCATGTAACTGTTCCTCAAAGCGTTTGACAGCTGTCCAATTAAAATCCAATATGGCGAACGATAAGGCATTTCCGGCATGAAATTTGAAACATGGTATGGCAAATCAGATATAACTTGACGATGGTACGCGCATTACGCTTCACAGATATTGATTGTGACGAGCGAAACACTGGCGTGCGATGAAACTCGTAGCACAACGAGACCAAACTGACATTGTGATCTCTAAATGACTTACAGCGCATCCTCTACCGCTCGCCAAATTGTATCTGTTCTGCAGTACAGAGAATCGAAATGGCCCGAAATAAAAAAAATAATTTAAAAAAAATTGAAAATTTTAAATCGGCGCGTGCATAAAGATTTAGGTTTGTAACTAGATTTAAAATAAAAAGTAACTACATTTGTAACTAGATCCTACCAGGATCGATATAAAAAATAATGTACAGGAGCGTCAAAACAGATTTTACAAATAAAATCTATCATAAATTATTATTATTATTATATGTGAATTATCATAATCAATTATTATTTGTATATTATTGTTGTAAAATAAATATTATTTAAAAACGCTTGGTTTTACTTATTTTCTCTACAGATCTATTGTAAATAGATCTTTATTTGATTAAAATCGATTGTTTGATTAAATTAACTAGTTTTATTACAAATGGAGAATTATTTAACTGAAGTGTGTACTTACCTTTACCATTCAAATCTAAAAATGCAAGTGTGTACTTAGCTAGAGCTTTAAAATCTAGTTACTTTTTATCTTTGAATGAGAGAGCAGATGACAACCTCAGCAATCCAAATTAAAAAATCTGCGTGTGTACTTACCTTTAGCTTTAAAATCTAATAAATAAAAAATGCAAATGTGTACTTACCTTTAGCTTTAAAAAGACGTCAGCTGCTCAAATTTATAAAATAATAAAAATTTAAAATG
Source organism: Adranes taylori (assembly GCA_009867245.2). Lineage (NCBI taxonomy): Eukaryota > Metazoa > Arthropoda > Insecta > Coleoptera > Staphylinidae > Adranes > Adranes taylori. The sequence goes on from WYDF02316148.1 coordinate 2,701, forward strand.
TCAAAGACTGTTTTTCACCTCAAAATTCAAATATTTAATGCGTCATTGGTTTTGCGGCTAATCACATTTCAATATTTATGATTTTATTTTTTTAACGCTCCTGTACATTTTTTTATGTCGATACTGGTAGAATCTAGTTACTTTTTATTTTAAAGCTAATTATAAATCTAAATCGTTATTCACCATAGGAGGGGGGGGGGGGCACGTGACTATTTTAAATTTAAATTGTTATTAAATTCGCGCCATTTGATTCTCTGTACCATGTTTCAAGTTTCATACCAGAAATGCCTTATCGTCCGCCATATTGGATTTTACCGGTATTGCGGAAAAGTTACTTTTTATAGCGATTTTGGAATAAGTTTCGCAGGATGGAAAGGTTTAGAAACTCCAGTCTGCAACTACTTCGCGCCATTTCGGTTCTCTGTACCATGTTTCAAAGTTCATACCTGAAATGCCTTGTCGCCCGCAATATTGGATTTTTATTTGACAACTGTCAAACGCTTAAACTATTTATGATAGACACCAAAATACCGGTATAGGGAAAAGTTATTTTTGCGGAAAAGTTGAGCGATTTTGAAATAGGTTTCGCAGGGTGGAAAGGTATTTAGAATCCCCAGTCTGCAATTACTTACACAAAAAAATATTTTTCAGTGTATCTGTAACAAGGGCTAGATATAATTTCGATATTTTAAACTTAGTTTTTAAAAATGTTTCATTTATTTTAACTTTTCATATTTTCGGGAGTTAATTTTTTTTTAATAACAATTGTTCCAAGTAACGCTAGCGGTGTACTAGAGTAGTCCAACATGTAAAACATATGGTGTTCCAATTTCAAGCGCGTTTAAAAAAATGCCACAAATTTCGCAACGCGAGAAATATTTTTAACATTTCATTCTATATCTTTACGATTAGAACATAAATCAAGACTGATTGTTGTTTTAGTTTAAAAAATATATATACTCCTAATTTTCTCATAAATTTAGAATCTGTCCCAAGTATGGGCATTTGACTGTACATAAATAAATTTTGAATATTATATGTTTGTTCGTGTTAAATTATTCTATTAAGTTGCTTAATCAATTTATTAAGTTAAAACATATACACATCTTGAGTGTAAATATTTATATCGGTTTCGATTTCCATAAATATTTGCTCCTATTTATGGCACCAGTTGTTTTTTTTGCGCATAAATTTCAAGACTTGTTGAATTATATTTGTAATATAATTCACTCAGTTTATATTCCTATTACGTACATTTATCCTGCTGTGACATTTTCCCATACTTTTTTTTTCATTTTTTTTAACGTGCTACAGGATAAATAAACAAGTTTTTTTGTTGAATATTTGATGTTTCGTGGTTAAACCTCCATGCTGGCATTATTTAATAGAATAAATTATGAAATTAATATTTTTTATTACTTGTGTCTCGAAAAAATATTTACCCCGTCCGGGATTCGAACCCGGACTCCTTGATTGCCGGTCGATTGTTCTTTCAACTGAGCTAACGGGCATTTATTCGAAGATACAAGTAATTTTTAATATGTATCTGTTTTCCGTATCTATAATATAGGCAATTTATATATCAGGATTTGTTTTGGCTACCTATTTGTTACCGTCGATCAATTCCTTTGTCATCGGATAGATGGAGCCTCCTGGATGTTCTTTATATTTATTTCTTTCCGCTTTGCTGGCGGTCGCATGTTTAATTGAATATTTGATGTTGCGTGGTTACGGATTGTCTCTACCTCCACGGAGGACACCTGAGGCATTATTTAATAGAGTAAATTATGAAATTAATATTTCTTATTACTTGTGGCTCGAAAAAATGTTTAGAATTAAACATGCGACCGCCAGCAAAGTGAAAAGAAATTAATAAAAACATCCAGGAAGCTCCATATACCCGGTGACGATGAATCGATCAAAGGTAGCAAGCAGGTGGCGAAATCAAATCCTGATATATAAGTTGCCTATCTTAACAGATACGGAAAACAAATACATATTAAAAATTATTTGTGTCTTCGAATAAGTGCCCGTTAGCTCAATTGGGAGAGCAATCGACCGGCAATCGAGAGATCCGAGTCCGATTCCCGGACGATGTAAACATTTGTTCGAGACACAAGTAATAAGAAATATTAATTTCATAATTTACTCTATTAAGTTTTTTTTGTCATCCTGAAGGAACATTTTAAGTCAAATAATATTTATGCTTGACTTATAATTTCAAATAATGATAAAAACACAAGAATAATAAAAAATGCAAAAATATTTCCCAACTAAACATGAATGATACAATATAGGATAGAAAATGATGGAACAAACGTTTGTAGTTATTATACATTAATTTCCCTTATTCATTTTTCGAAACCCCTACATTTTTTTTATTATTCTCCATCTGAAAAATTAGATAAAGGAGAAGGAAGCCAATTCCTTCACTCATCTGCCCATTCTAATCCTCCATTCTCCTAATCCTCCTTTCTTTTCTAATTATTTTCTTTATTATTTTACTCATTACCTTCGTTTCCCTTTCCTCTATAATTGTTTAAAAATTTAAAACAATTATTTCTTGTTAAAGCAGATTTCGTAGTAGCGTTTACAGGTCCTCCGCGTCTAGATATGTCCGGTGAGAGATTGTCTCTGCATAAAATGTGCAATGATTGGTGTAAGACAGAGAAAACTTTCGAGTCTCCGATCACCTCTCAATGCCCGAGCGTTATTCCGGTGTGAGTGTGTGTTCGTTTGTTTCATCAATACACTCCACAATTTTATACAACGCAGCTTCCTCTTACCCTTCCGGTCAACAGGTTCACAGCTGCCTAACACTACCTGGACCATGACCTAGTAGTGGCATTCCTGTAAACCCGATGACCTCTACTGTAAATTCTAAAGCGTATGTTGCTACGTTACGCTTTAAGCCCCTTCATAAGACTCGCTCAGCGTAGAAAATATAAACACCAGTTCGTCGGGCACGTGTTTACTAGACTTCAAGTAGAGAGGCTCAATTGCTAAATCGCATATTGATTATCCAGATCGCTTCGCATTATACTTACAATGACCAGAATCAGAACGAAGTACCACCCGAATACGTTTCGACATCTGTTCCCATAACCGATGATTCTAACGGCGCAGCTACTCGTGACGGTTCAAGTTGTGACGGTTCGCGCTTAAGGCCCTTGTCCGCTGAGCTCACTTATGTCGCATGTAAACATGCATACCCTACTCACTTCGTATGGATTGTAGGTACGGCCTATTTAAATTATATTAGCGTGATGTATATACCCTTACAATTCCTAAACTCTTGTCATGAATATGCTAAGCATATTCTCAGTGTTATAATTCTTATTTGCTCTCAACCAGTAACGCATAATATGGAACGAGACTGCCAGCTATTCCATACCGACGACTGAGTAAATAGTGCCTCTACTGAAATAGTCAGAAAATTCCCTTACCTCATCGGTACTAAATCGGACCCTGCTACTTTCTTTAGTTTGGCACTCAAAAGCACCTTAATAGCGGGACCGCGAAAAGGTAGAAACAGGGGTTAAAAATCAGTAAAAAATTATCTAATCTCTGTATTATTCGTTTAACAGTTGATTTACCAGGTCTGTCGATCGTTCGCTTGGCGTGCTGCTTTAGTGAAACTTGTTTCTGTTAGTTACGAAATAATATCGGTCCACCTAGTTGGGGATTGGCCCCATTTCCTTTTACCTTCCGGTTTTCTCTGAAAAACAAGTTTTTCCATGCTGTCATGTCGAGAAATGTCTCCGAAAAGTTTCAAAGTTCGTCCATATGTCATCAATGGAAATTTTTTTACGCGTTTGAACTCATTTAGGATTTTGTTCTTCTAGCCGCCCAGGGTACTTGCAGCATCCTGCGACATTTCAAATGCATCTATTCTTCGCCTGTCGTTGGAATGGATTGCCCAAGTCTATGAAACGTACGAAAAAATGGGAAAAACTAGAGGGCGTTTACAAGGCTTGCCTTTGTTTTCCTAGTGATATTTTGATGTTTCCAAATGTTTGTTAGTTTTATCATGACCTATCAGGCAATTTAAATTCGCCGCCTTATTTCCAATTCCCAGAGCCGCACTAATTTTTTTTTCAAATTTCTATCATTTCCCAAACACTATTTTTAATCTTGGCGAGCAAAGTATCAAGCACCCTTCCTGTTTTAACCTAGTATGGACGGACTGCACGCTGTTACTACGATAATATATACCTTGGTACTTGGTTCTATATATCTTGGTACATTACTACCACGTATAGTACAATTGTTAAGATTGTGACTATAACCATTAGTTTTTGGCTGTATTTACGACTGCTTTGGCGGCGTTGTTGTTGATTTTATTCGTATGTTTATGTAATTTGGGGGGATTTTGTGTTTGACGCATTGCTGGTTAAACCAAATGTGTTTGCGTACTGGCTTCCTTGAATAGATTGATCGACTCTAGCGTTACTTTGTGGTAATCCATATGATTTAACCATTTGCTTTAACCAACAATTCGTCAAACACAAAATCATCCCAAATTACATCAACATAGAAATAAAAACACTTCCAATTGGCATAATTACCATAAAGTAACGCTTAACTCAATTAAACTATTGAAGGAAGCCAGTACGGTATTACAAGCAACACAATATTACAGACTCATCAAAAAACCATAACCTAACACATTTGGTTTCACACCAACAATGCGTCAAACAAAAAATCATCCCAAATTACATAAATATACAAACATAATCTAATAGCAACGCCGCCAAAAAGTTGTAAATACAGCAAAAATACAAATGGTTATAGTCACAATCCTAACAATTATACTATACGTGAAAGTAACGAAGTAAAAACACTTCCAATTGATATCAACATGGATCATCACAACGTAACGCTTAACTCAATCAATCTATTGAATGAAGCCAGTACGGTATCACAAGCAACACAATATTACAGACTCGTCAAAAAACAAAAAACCACAACCTAACACATTTGGTTTAACCAACAATGTGTCAAACATAAAATCATCCCAAATTACATAAACATACAAACAAAATCTAATAGCAACTCTACCATAAAGCTGCAAATACAGCAAAAACACCAATGGTTATAGTCACAATCCTAACAATTATACTATACGTGGTAGTAACGAAGTAAAAACACTTCCAATTGATATCAACATAGATTACCACAAAGTAACGCTTAACTCACTCAATCCATTGAAGGAAGCCAGTACGGTATCACAAGCAACATAATATTACACAACATAAAAAACAAAAAAACCATAACCTAACACATTTGGTTTCACCAACAATGCGTCAAACATAAAATCATTCCAAATTACATAAACATATAAACAAAATTTAATAGCAATGCCGCCATAAAGCTGTAAATACTGCAAAAAAATAATGGTTATAGTCACAATCCTAACAATTATACTGTACGTGGTATTAACGAAGTAAAGACACTTCCAATTGATATCAACATAGATTACCACAAAGTAACGCTTAGCTGACTCAATCTATTGAAGGAAGCCAGTACGGTATCACAAGCAACACAATATTACAGACTCAACAAATAACAAAAAACCATAACCTAACACATTTAGTTTTACCAACTTACATAAACATATCCCATATCCCCCCATACAAACAAAATCTAACAGCATCGCCGCCAAAAAGCTATTAATACAACAACAAAAAACCAATGGTTATAGTCACAATCCTAACAATTATACTATACGTGGTAGTAAAGAAGTAAAACACTTCCAATTGATATCAACATGGATTACTACAAAATAATGTTTGACTCAATCAATCTATAATTTTGTTTTTTTGAGGTTAACCTTAAGAACTAATTTTACTAGATCCTCTAAGAAATTATCTTGAGAATAACAATGTAATGTTTTTACGAAGAAGGTGGAGAATCATCAAATGACGAAGCGTGCCTGATGCACTCAACAATGTGGGACTTGCACCAACTAAACCCTGCCCCCTGTTGGAATTGTGTAAGTAAGGAGAATGGAGAATTTATTTGAAGGAGACTTTAGGATTTAACATCCTGTTTAGCCTGGCACTGGTAATGAGTGGACAAATGATAGATATTGTGGTAAGCATATAGTTTGCAGGAAAGATATGCTATATCTTTCCTGCTGGTTTTGTGTGTCTTCTAGTTATACTTTCTAGGCTGCGCCAGTAAGTGCCCTAAACCTAAACTAAAAATAGGGGTGTTGTTAGAGGAGTTGTTTGTTTTTGTCTTTTTCTTTATTCTTTGTTTTTTCTCTTTATATAATATGGTGAGGGAATCATCTAAGGGAAAGGATATCTTCGAGATTCTCAGGAGATTCCTGCATAGTTTGGATTAATCGAGCGCGTGGCAGTTTACTGTGGTGGTAGCCGGCTTTCCAGAGGGATTGAAGAGTTTGGTGGGTTGTAGGACTATTTCCTGCATCCAGTCTAGTCGGGGATTTTGTTCGAAGATATTTTAAACGTGTGATAGTTCAGCATAACAGTCATTCATATAGAACTTGGAAATCGAGAATGTAGTCTGTGAATCTTTTGCAGTATTCTACTTTCGCGGATTGTAAGTCGGTGTCTTCCGCGTTTGATAGTGTGGAATATAAAACCGCTCTGTATTCTGTTAGTAGCGAATATAAGTTTTGTAAGTGTGATGCAGGGTTATGCTATGACAACCCTTAAACCGTCCTCGGAGTGTGGAAATCAGGTTAGTGGTGTATCATGGAGAAGGTATAATGTAGATCTGAGTTCCAATTGAATGTTCTATTGAAGGGGATGCCTAAATACCAAATCTCGTCTTGCAAAGAGATGGGTGCATTTTAAATGAACACGGAGTCTGAGTTGGGCGCGGTTTTGAAATTTCTTTTTGGCGTGGTTGGGATGCAGAATGAAGATAGTTTAGGTTTAGATTGGAGGTGGTACGCCATTGTTGTGCCCATTTGGAAAAGTTGTCAAGAGAAGCGGCTTGTCAGTTCCGACTTATGGGTGCATTCCCAGTAAGTTGTATCATCAGCATATAGGGTACAATTTTTATAACGAATGGTTGGAGATTATAGCAGTCCACAATCTACAAAAGAGGAGCAAGGACAGGACCTTGGGGTATGCCAGCTTGAAGGTGTATAGGTAGGGTTGGACCATCTTGTGTGTGTTAGGGTGAAGGATATAGATCTCCTCGAATTTCCGGATCAGCCAATTTTTTTCTATAAATCTTTTTCAATATTTTAATAATTTTATGTACTATTGAGTGATTTAATGCTCTAACATTTGGAGGTAAAAAGAGAAGTTCAAATTTCTTACAAGAAAATATCAAAAGTAAAACATTAACGTTTAAATTTTAGAGTGTTTGAATTATTGAGACTTGTATATGTACTTGTACCTTATTTAGCAAGATTTATCCATTTTCAGAAGATATATAATTTATCTTCGTGTTGCTTGGAAAATTAATGCTTTTGGATTTAGGTTTGAACTTATTTTACTTACACTACAATATACTTGGCATCATCAGACTACTGAAAATTGAAAAAAATTATAAATTTAAATTTTCAGAACTCTGATGATGCCACTAACTAACTGCCAAAACTTAAGTTTGTTGTAGAGTAAATAAAATAAGTTCAGAACTACATTTTCCAAGCAATTTAACAGAAAAAGTCAGGTGCTACAACATTTAAATTATAGTTTTGTTTCTAATTTTTAGTACACCTTCTTACGACTATGCCCCAAATCCAGACAAGCAATGGATACTACAAATTACGAATAAAATGAGACCAATACATCGTAAATTTACCGATCTATTGATGACGAAAAGGTTACAAACATTGCAATCTGTGGATGTAGCTGTTCAAAGAATCATAGACGAATTAGAAGCTCTAGGCGAATTGCAAAACACTTATGTAATTTATACATCTGATCATGGATATCATTTAGGACAATTTGGATTAATCAAGGTATTTTTTTATTATTACAAACAAAAAATGTTTCATTATTTCATCTTTTAATTATCCTGACATATATTCAAGATATATGTCATTCGTCAAATCTCTAAACTAGGACTTACCAACTAGTGGGGCATGCATTGGTAGGCATAGTGAGATTCTTCGAAAGAAAAATACATTTAACGATGTAAATTCCACTTTTCTAAATCGGTGACATAAAAATATATAATTATAACCCACGGAGGCTCGACGCAAAAAAGGTTGGGAGATTCTGCTCTTAACAAAGATTTTAAATCTTTATATCTTTCTTCTCTATGATTTTGAAGACTTAACTCTTCATTATTTCTAACCACATACCCTCCTGCCCCAAACTAGCCCTCCAGTTTTCCCGACTTCCCTTTCTTTTTCGCTCTATTCAATTCCCTCGCATTCCTTAAACCAATGATTCCAATTTTCCTTTTTCTAGATACCCTATAGATTATTTTTATCTTTTTCATCCAATACTTATTTCCTCTCTCCTCGTTTCCATATCTAAACCTAGCAATTGTTCTTTTATCTTCCATACTTGCCTTTCTACATCTTTTATCCTTTCCATAATCTCATTCACCGTATCATTCCCATCATATTTTCCAACCGGCTTTCAGTCGACCATCCAATCTTCCTATTATCATTCATTCTACCCCTGATTCATAACCAACCTACACTCTTCATCCTTTAATATCTTCCCCTCAAACTTTGCCATTCTTTTCACTCCACTTATCTAAGATTTGAATTTTCCTACCTCCTGCATAACTAACTCACTGCTCGTACTCCTTTCTAATCCCATCATCCTTTTCAAACACCCCACCTGCATTCTCTCCATCTTCTCTCTTTCTTCCAATGCCCATACTTCCGCCCCGTATATCTGTTCACTGTTCATAGTACTGTTCACACATAATTCCATAATCTTCAACTTTATTCTCACTGACTCATCAAACTTTCTTTTCTATACAATCCTCATTCTCTCTATTACTGCCCTGGCCTTCATAGTTACTATTTCAAAATGTTCTTAAATGTTTGTAACGTGATTAGTCAAAATTTCATTTACTTATTTTAAAACTCTAATGTAAGACTGTAAGACTGAATTATAAATCAGGTGAATGTATATGTTTATTTATTATTGTAGGGAAAAAGTTTTCCTTTTGAATTCGACGTTAGAGTTCCATTTTTGGTTCGCGGTCCAGGTGTGGAACCTGGTACCACAGTTGACGAAATCGTTTTGAACATCGATCTAGCGCCAACGTTTTTAGACATGGCTGGTGTTCCAGCACCAAGTCATATGGATGGCAAATCAGCACTTCCGCTCATAATGAATTCGAAAGGCAAACGACATAAGTGGCCTGATACATTTTTAATTGAAAGGTATTTTTTAAACATATAGGTACATGGAAAATATAATTGTATTAAAACTTTTGATCTCGAGATTTTAATTGGGCCACGTTTTGAGTGGGCCTGATTTTAGAACAGTCAGTTTTAAAAACGTTTTTACTCAATTTTCAGGTTCAGTTAAATATTAACACTGACTACTAATTTAGTTAAACTTTTCTGAAGTTAACATCTAATTCAACACGCTTTCAATACGTCATAAACAAAGAGTAAACACCTTGTACGAAAAAGTAAAAGAGAAAACGGAAAAGCGTAAACGTAACACCCGAGACGACGTACAATTATTTAAAAATCCATTAGAAGTTTATAAGGTTATACAAGAAATTACACTTGTACTAAACATGCTACTAGATTTGAAGGACCTAACATAAATGACAAATATGTAGCAGCAGTACAAAAAGATAAGAAACCTTATAAAGACATCTTAGTAATAATCTATACCGTCCTAATGTTACAGATTCATTTTCTGTACCATTGGCTATGGAAACTACATTCGTTAAACACAGTTATAAGTATTATAGAACAATAAACCAAATTATTTTACCACTATTGCGTACATCATTTATGTGTTTCGGTACTTTATTATAATAAGATCAGCGAATTCTAACCCAACCTGTATTGTCTCATGCAACGAGCATTTTATGTTACAAATAAACAGAATAAAAATAGTGGCTGTAAGATAACCTCGATCCTGCTTTGATAAGAGAAATTCTGTAACAAACAGGACACGCATCCCTGAGGGTACATATGGCGAAAATTGGGACCACACATTGCAGACGTACAGCATAAGCTGCTCCTGGAGATAAGCGAGATAGCTCAACATATTTTTTGTGAGTGAGAGGCTTTAGCATTCAGAAGGTATGACCTGTTTGGTGCAATGCAAGTTGACTCTATAGGGGTATAAAACGCGTCCACCGGAAAATATTGTAACTGATACTAGACACAGATATATTGGACTGGAGTGACAAATCAATTGTAGAAAGTGGAATTTTAGCACTTTACTTACCACATAAAGTATACCAGGTGTAAATTTATTTATATTTATATATATTTATATCAACGGGAATACCCCCTTACAGAAATAAGTATAATAGATTAAAATACGTAGAATAATGAGCGATGTAGTAAAAAACAGTTTAGAAAACTGAATCGAATGTAATGCTTCAGTTTCCAAACGCCACAAAATAAAATGTAACAAAACATAAAACTTGTGAAACCAAATAATCTAAATATCACTATTAATTACAATATTAAATTTACTTCTTAATAACAAAGAATCGGCGCAGTCTATTAATAGCTCCAGTTCTAAACCCAGAAAAATATGATTACATTTAATTTAAATTGATTAAGTAATTTAAAAGCTCGGTTTGTAGATGTGTGGAGTTTGTGGAGGTGTATCGATTTATGGAGGTGTATGCATGCCGTAATGAGTAGTATGGTAATCTATATAAAATTCATTTGTTGATCTCAAATTCTTATGTTGGACCCTCCATTTTACCATGCTTAAAAGTTTTTCACAATCAATGAACCCATTAACCAATGTATGAACAAATCACACATCTACTTCTTGCGCCTTCCAAGGATGATAAGCTTCTAAGGAATATGTGCCTAATACAATCATAATTATGAGTATTAATCCTAATGTTCAGTCTAAATGCACAAGAACGGAGAAAAATATTTTGAACTCTCTCAAGTCTAATTTTATACACACTGTAAAAAGGTGACCATATATACTCGTATATTCTAAGTTTAATCTTACTCCCGCTCATTGAGTATAAATTCATTGAGTCTCATTGAGTATAAATTACGATCGCTACAAGTTCCTGTCACATCCCTAGCATTTTTCTTGCTTTTAGAACATTATCACTTATTAGACCTGCAAATATTAATTTGCTGTCGAAGAGTACCCCTAAATCTTTAACAACATTCACTCTTTTAATACAGCTCCTGTCCAGTTTATAGTCGAAACTACTATTCTGTTTTCTCGAGAAGGTAATTAAACAACATTTCTGTAAATTCAGTTGCAACCCATTAGAATCAACCTAAGAAAAGAACGTGTCCAGACCTTTTTGTAAGTTAAGAGTGTCTGGCAAAGATTGAATAGCTTGAAATATTTTGACGTCATTAGCAAAGAACTTTAGAAAATTCCTTATATTATTTATAAACAAATTGAAGAACAATGGCCTCCCTAAGGAACACTAGGACTTATATGAATAAAGCTAGATACAAAATTTCCATTTACAAATTTTCTACCAGATAGAAAGCTTTTAAACCAGTTAACTAAACTTTCCCTGAATCCAAAACTATCCAACTTATGCAGCCGTAATGAGTGATTAACTTGGTCAAAAGTCTTCGAGAAGTCCGTGTATACTATATTCTCATACATCCCATTCTCGAAGGCATTCAATATGGAACTTTTATACTCAATAAGATTGATTATAGTGGATCGTCCTTTACAAAATTCATGATGTTCATAGATAATTACTTTCTTACAATTCCAAATTAGATTGTCAGCCATCATAAGTTTCGGGGAAACAGTTACCCCTTCTTCAGAAGAACTTTAGCATGTCTATGACAAAATTAATGTCTTAACATTCTAGTTTTTGGAAAATTTTTACTTTTATATTGTGT
>WYDF02316170.1:427-14689 GCA_009867245.2 Adranes taylori
CAAAAGTATTACATTAATTATACAGTACAAGAAATAAATTAAATTATGGTATATCAGTATTTGTTAGGTTAGGTAAACCTTAGGTTTGGGTTAGATAAACTTAACCTAACCTAACACATAGTGCTGTACCATAATTCAATTTATTTCTTGTACTGTAAAAATTAATGTAATACTTTTGCAGGTGCACATGACGATGGCCAGAAGTCGAAACCGGTACTGAATGAATAAATAAGTGTAAAAATAAAGAAGTATTTTTTTATTATATTTCAGAACTTGCACCAAATGGTGAGGTATGTGGGCACGCGCGCGGAATATGACCCCGCGGTACTTAATAACGACCTTAAAGGTAATTTCATTGGCAATAAAAAATCAAATATGGATTATAATAATGTTTTATATTAATACCTATAAATATTTTTATATTTAATTAATCTAATTCATCATTTTAAAATAATAAAAACCATATATAAAAAGTAAAGCTTAAATCATAAATATACTATATTTACATAGTATTTACTGTCGTAAGGGTTCGCAGGGTCCTCAGGGCATATTCTGAACATTTTTGTAATGAGTATTCCGAACTATAATTTATTTGCATTGAATGCAGGAAAACCTTGTCGGTCTGTTATTCTCCCTATAGCAGTGAGCACAGTGGCCATGCGCGCTAGTCATTTTTCGGGTTGATTCTTCGTCCTTATTCCTAAGATTTGTTTAAGGCGTAATTTCATCACCTTATAAATATTGCTTATAATACACCTTGTATGCCGAAGACAGCCTTCATCAGCTGATATGATAATCTATATAAAAATTCTAAGGATCGAAGAAGACATTTGGTCATATTATAGTGCATTATTATTTACGGGGTTTTTGTGTCTATTGATCTGATCATCAAAGTGATAACCAGCCACCAATAAACTTATTTTTCTGCGGTATATATGACACTAATGTTGCATTTTGCCGAAACGTAAACATGCTTGCAAAAAGTGGTCGAAATGAACGACAGACAAATTGTGGAGGCAATTTTTCTTATTATGCCGAGAAGAGTTAGTTTAAAACTTTACTGGAGATTCTCAAACATTTCTAAACTTGTTCCCAAGTTTAGAAATGCCACTGTAATATTCCTACTAGCTCCTTTTATAGGTTCACATAGCCTCTCTACTAAAACTAAACCTTTTTGCGACATTACTAGTCTAAATCATTCAACACCAGTACCATTCTTATACAATAGTTTTTTTACCTTGCAAAAGATCTTTGAAATCTCTTGCTCGTTGATAGTTAAGAGTGATTTGTTCGAATGTGTTTATTAGTCCATTCCACTATTACGTTCAAAGTAGGATCAGAAAGAATAGTGATAAATTTTTAATTCCTGTTTTAGTCGTTTTGACCACCGTTTCAAACCGAGAAAATATTTAACAATATTTCCCGCCCTTACTCTACCATGTCTAGGCATTGGACTTTTTAACCACAAAGTTGATTTATCTTTTCCAATGAAAGATGGGCCTTGAATAGCTAATTGATCATTTTCAACTGAGTCAGATATTTCTTTTAACTCTTTCAAACAAGAGTCCATAAGTTTTTCCAAGCGCTCCTGTTCATTTTCTCGCGACTCCACATTTCTTGTTATGTTAAAAATAGTTTCAAAAGTATAACAAAACCTACCTCTCTTATAAACCAGATAGAAATTGAAGCAAAAATATAAAAGGAAATAGTTTCTAGGCTTCGCAAAAACTTGCCTGTATTAGAAATATAGTTTGTTATATTTACCACGTCATCTAGCTCAATTATTTTATGAAACAAGATAAGTACAATCCGTAACAATTGAATGTGTTGTGATATCAATGCGGATTGAAAGGTGTGATCAAGAAAATTTAATTATAGTAAAGTATGGTGCCCATGTTTTAAAGCACAAATGAGTCAACGAACGCAAAGTCCGTGAAAGATATCATTACCAGAAATGGGTGATAAACCGATTATTATTCCCAGAATAATCTATAAAGGGGGTATTAGAACGGGAGGAATCAGATAGATTTAAAATGTCGCGCAACTAAGCACTACCGAGCAGGGCACACTCTTTGGTAGCTTGGCTGAAGTAGACTTCACTAGACGCGTTAGGGCTCGTTACTCTCCAGCAATCCTTATAATTTCGCTTGGCTGAAGTAGGCGCTACAAAAAGTAGGCGTTAGGGCTCGCCAGTATCCAGCATTATATACAATTATTAGATATTCTAGAGTAGACAGCGACCGTTTCAGATCGCTAGGACTAACTAGAGCATCAATATAATTTTTCCTGCAGAAACTAAGTTATAATAAACTGGTTGAAAAGGTTATGGAGTAGTTTATGTAAAACAAAACACGGACGAGTTATATACAAACTCTTGTTCTCCCGAAAATAACCCCAGATAAGAGTGTGAAGAAGACAAGAAATGAATAAATAAACAAAACCTAAGAGTCCAGAGTGAGACTTCGCGTCCGAATTTCGAAAGGTTAAGAACAGAATTCAATTGAATAGAATATATTCCTATTTTATCTGAATGTTACGACTGATGTTTAAATTATAATTCAGGTTTATAGTCGTTGACAGGTCGGAATTTCACAATAGAAATAAATATGTTCATTTCCCATCAAAATAAAACTATGGGAATCACTTCCTTGCCAATCTATGCCTTCTAATAAACAAATATTGCATGAATAAATACTTAGAAAGCTTTTTGTACCTTTATTAGCAGCTTCCCATGCAATTTCAAACGTCCATCTGTTTTCTTCTTCAGCACACATACCTCTATCCATGTAAGCTAAAAGATTTGCTGAAGAATCGCCCCGATAGAAACGTCGTGTGGAATGTTTCTCTCGCCTACTGCCTGATATACTACCCGCAGGCGAATCTGTGTGATTTTCCATATCTTCTCAAACGTTTTATAGAATTCTATTTGGTCTTCTATCTTGATCGTATTTATGAATGTAGTTTTTGTGTACTTGAAATGAAATAAGAAATCTTTAGTTACTCATCCGAATTTTGAGATATTGAGAACTAATGATAAAAAGACACAGGTAAACAAACGAAAAGACTTTTTGTGTAAAAGTTTCTCAACAAATTAGAATATACTTGATCGATTTTAATAAAATTTTGCATTTGTCTGCTGTGTAATGATTTTTTCTGCCAGATCCCCAAAGAAAAGGTCACCCTGAATCCGTCCTTTAAATACCCGTTTACGTCACATCGCTATTGTAAACGTTTTCGGCCAACAATAACGAATTGTGTAATGATTCTAATGAAGAGTGAAATTTCAGATAAACAAATTATATAACCTATAATTATGCAAACCTAAAAAAATGATATTATTAATAATTCAAAATATGTAATCAAAACGTTAATAGAATTATCATGCTATCAATTTAAAATATAAGTATGTGCTTATAAGTCGAGCAATGTAAATATAAAACTATTATTATACGAGTGGTAACCTAAGTTTAAAAAAAAATTGTAATCAATATTATAGATTAAGAAATAAACAATTGCCTTATCTTAATTATATAAGAATAATTTTATTTTCATTCCAAATTACATACATTATACGTCAATAACTGGTTTATAAATAGAAACAACTTCAAAAAGTTAAAATTAAATGTTAAAATATAATTTTCATTTAAAAAGTATATCATGTCGTAGAATATAAATATATATATATATATATATATATATTTGTGTGTATATTTATAAATACATAACACAGTTAAATTTTGATTAGTCATTTATATTCTTAATATTAAAAAGTTATGTAGAGACACCGTACCTCAAATTATTCCAAACGTAATATAAATTATTGTAGTATATTGCGTTTTAATAAAAGAAGTTCACTTCATTTTTAAGGAGGGAAATTAACTGTACATAATATAAACATGAAACGTAAACAGGATAAATTTCTTATTATTGAAATCTAGGACATTTGCTGAATAATGTTAATCAAAGTGTAATTTTTTCAACCCCAGAATCAATACTGTGATACGCCACTGGAGGTATTGAATTTATTTAAATGCTTTTGCTGAATAGGTTAAGATACTTAAATTCACTTGGGTATGGTTCAACGTTTTATTGAAATTAATAGATAACTTTAGTGAACTTTGTCAAAAAGAGTATTTTCTGTAATTTATGTAAAAAAAAAACACTCAAAATAAGAAAATTATAGTTACTTACTACTTGAATGAATGTTTATATATGCTTCCAGTCTTTTCAATGCGTAATTATAATTGTTTTAGTCGTTAAAATGCCATGTTTATAGTGATAATAATTTCGAATTATTGTTTGAATTAGAATTTTCTCTATATGTACTTTATTTCGCTTTTGATTAACATGTGTGCAAAATATAGTACGTTTGAATATCTGAAACGTTTGGATGCAATGTGTTAAAAGGAGAAAGTGCTATTAGAAATGTCAACGAGAAAAAAGCACATGGCTTGGCGCTAAAGCGCACTGAGGTTTATTTACGTATAGTTTTTGAAATAATGTTAAGATAAGTTGAAGTTTATTCTAAAAGAGCTACAGCACATTGCATAGTCACAAATCAACAATTACATCTATATATTAAAATCAATATTATCGAAATCTTTGTTGTCATATACATCCAACAAAGTGTTTTGGAGCGGAATGGACGTGATACAGATGTCGTTGCAATTTCGAGTACTGTAGTGATGAACATTACTTTGAATTCCACATGTTCTTTGCTTTAGTTTTATGTATAGGAGACATTTCAGTGTAAATAAACACGACAAAGTTTATATGCCAAGCTTTCAAAAAAAGTACTAAAACCAAGTCTACATAATATTCTTATAGCACTTTTCTGAAGTTGAAATATTCTGATAGCCTCAGGTGAACTGCCCCAGGCTATCACTCCATATGTTATGATTGACTGTATATACGCAAAAAAATGGTCTCTGATTGTACATAATACAATTTTTATATACTTAAACAATATTATTTTTAAATATCTAAACAATTTACTACATATACCAATTGATGGCACAACAATCACCTATGTTGTGCGGTATCTGTAGCTTGTGGTGACTCTTGGGATGAAGTAGAATAAGCAATTTCTATGGACAATGCAACAATGGTTGAGTGCGCACAATCTTTCATTAAACTACAATAAAACAAATTTGATATGCGAGGATAAATACTGCTCCGGTTTTGTCAACAATTAAAATACGAAGTATGGTTCACTCCAGTATGCAATGCAATTGCACTACCTTCATACATCAAATTAATGTGACTAAATATCTGGATATTTTAATTGACTGTAACCTTAGATGGCATCCTCATGTGTAATAAAAAGCTGCGTTGTCTAATATATCTTTTTTGAAAAATATAAAATTTTCTGAATTGGAAATTGCTCTTTACAGTTTACCATGTCATATCTAAGTCTGTATTTACCTATGGAATTATTGCCTGGGGTGGGATATATAAAAATATTTTAAAAATAATATTAAAAAAGTCACCTTGGCAGCCCTCAATCAATCTATTTAATGAAGCTAATGATTTTCAATTATCGAAATTATATGCAACTGAACTTTATCGATTCACTCTTAAATCACAGGAAATGCTAACAATTAGTATCCTTACATAATACTTGGTCAGTAACAAGGCTAATCTTATTAGAAGTAACACATCGATTGGACAGAGACGCCATACTTACTTTATTCCTAAACTATATAATTTCTTGCCACCTACTATAACAACAAATACATCATATTTTCAAAGTTATACTAATAACATTAAAAACTGGTGGCACTAAATGCTGAATGAATTAAAAGATTCATTGGGCAGTAATATGTGCTACTAACACTGACAAACCTGGACTAAACAAACTAATTAGACAACCTAATGTACAAATTACTATCACTCAGTTACTATTTAAATAACTTCATTACATATTAATATTTCTGCAGAAAATAGTTGAACTTTAATTATTTAATACAATTCGCTAATAAGTTTTTGTAGTGCGGAATAGCGATAAGGATAGTAATGCGGCAGTGGAGGAATACGAAGAACAAGCAGTAGTGCAGTTGAGAAAGAAATCTAAGATGGAAGTTATGACCAGCTACGAAAGGGAGATGCTGTCAGAAATTAGGAAGGTAAGTGCTCAGGAGGTAATAAAGGGGGAACAGAAAAATCAAAGAGAGGAAACGGAGAGGATTAAAGAGGAGATTAAAGAATCGAGGAAGGAGGTGAAAGAGAAAGAAAATGTATGGTAGAAAGAGAGGGAGGATATGAAGCGTAGATTGATGGAATTAGAAAAGGCAGAAGAGTTTAAGCAAAGAGGGGAAAAGAAAAAGAACATAATAATATATGGTTTGGAAGATGGAGAGCAAGACATTACGAAGTTTAGAGAATTATGGAGAAGTCTAGGCTGCAATGTGGAATAGAGTGAATTTAATAGGATGAGAATAAAATGCAAGGGAAAGAGAAACCCATAATGATGAAGATAAGAACATGGGAGGATAAAAGGGAAATAATGGATAGGAACGGCATGCTAAGGGGAAGTAAAGTATACATAGATGATGATATGTCAAGGCAGGAAAGATATATTCAAAAAAACATAAGCAAATTCGCTATGGAACATAAAAGGGGATCGGAAAGATCTAAAGTAGGCTATAAGAAGTTGTGGATAGGGGAAAAGTTATGGATTTTGGATGAAGAGAGCGAGGGTCTAAAAGGAGAAAGAAGTGAAGGTGATTTGGTAAGAAGTAGGAGAATAGGGGCGAATGATAAGACAGGGGGAAATGGAGAAAAAGTGTGAAGTTTTTCAATGCAAGAGGATCCATGGGGAGAAAAGGAATGTAGAAATGGGGGAGAAAAAGAAAATGAGGAGGAATGTGAAACGAGGTGTATCAGGGGAGAAGTTAATGGAATGACTAATGAGGTGGAAGGTGCGAAGATTACAATGGAAGGAGAGAAGTTAAAGGAAAATCAAGGATGGATTAGTGTAGATGGATGGGGGGAAGGGAAGACAAATAGGGATAGAGGGAGAAGGGCAATGGTAAACCGGGGATTAGGGTTCAGGAAGGTGGGATTCATTGAAGGAGAGGAGGCAAAGGGTTTGATGAAAGTGATGTGTTGGAATGTGGCTGGATTAAAGAAGAAAGTAATGACGGGGTGGTTCTGCGATTGTGTAAGAGAATTTTATTGTAAGAAGGGGGATATTGTGCCGGTGTATAAAAGAGGAAATAGAATGGATGTGAATAGCTACAGAGGTATTACAATTATGGATGGGTTATATAGGTTATTCGCGAGGGTTTTAAATAGGTGGTTAGAACAGGAGTTAATGAGAGGGAGCATTATTCGTGGATCTAAGAGCCGCCTTTGATGTAATCGTGAGGAAGAGGTTATGGGAACGAATGGGGAAGGTAAGGATTAGTAGGGCATTGATTAGGGTAATAAAGAGAATGTACGAAGGAACGTAAGTGAGAGTGAGAGTGAATGGTCTGAATGGTTTGAGACCAGCAGGGGGTTAGATAAGGATGCCCACTGAGCTCATGTCTTTTTAATATATATTTATCAGACAGGCAGTATTAGAGATGAGGTATTAGAGAGAGGACAGGCCGGTGGGCTGAAAATTGGGAGGGAGAAAATATGGTCTTTGACATATGCGGACGATATAGTATGTATGGCGAGCAACAAGGAGAATATGAATGAAATGATTGGAAGACTGAAGGTATATATGGATAGAAGGGGCTTGGTAGTGAGTGGTGAAAAGAAGAAAGTAATGGTGTGTAAGAAAGGATGAGTTTGAGATAGGGGGAGGGAGGATTGAAAGGGTGAAGACATTTAGTTACTTAGGTTTTTTATTGGCACAAAATAGGTCATGTAAAAGCCACGTGGATATGTTGTCGAAGAAGGCAAGGGGTGCAGAGGAGAGAATGAGAATGGTATGGGAGAGAAGATTTGGAGTATCAGTGAGAATGAGGTTGAAGATAATGGATCTCTGCAGATTGGATGTATGAAAAGGATGTTAGGGTTGGATAGGAATACCAGGAATGAGATAGTGTTACAGGAGATGGGAAACAGAAATGTTGGATAAGTGGTGTGAATAGAATGGTGAAATTTGAAGAGAAGACCTGTATGGATGAAGGGAGAAGGATAGTTAAAGAAGTTTATAAGGAAGGAATGCAAGCTGGTGGAGGAGATGGATGTGGGAATGAATAGATAAAGTGCAGGGTAAAAATGAATAGATTGATTGGATGGTCATCGGATAGATGGATTGAGAAAATGATGGGTGGGGTTGAAGTAGTTAATGAGATTATGGAGAGGATAAGAATATGCAAGAGAGAGAAGATGTGAATATGCAAGAGAGTGAAGAAAGAATAAGAGGAAGTCGATATAACGTGAAGTATAAGTGGATATTAGGTGAAGAAGGTGCTGCAAGTTATTTGAAATCAGATTTATGTATGGGAGAGAAAAGATTGATTGCTAGATTTAGTTGTGGGAATGAAGTGGTGGGTAATAAATACTGGATGAAAGATCATGACAGAATGTGTAGGATATGTGGGAAAAAGGAGGAAAAATGGATGCACTGGATGAATGAGTGTGAGGGGATTGAATGGAGTGAGAAAAAGGTGGGATGGTATGGGGGGGTTAGAGGGGGACAGATAATATAGCATGGGTATATTATCTTCCCTTCCCTCTTGATGTAGTTTAGGATTGTAATATTTTGTTAGGTTAGTTATTAATATTCCTTTTATACTTGTTTTTATTATTTTTTACTTATTTTTATGTTGATATATTTCTTTTGATACTGTAAATAATTTGTGAAAATGCCAATAAAGATCTTACTACTACTAGTTTGGAAATTTAGTATTCCTAATAGTACATTTATGGTAAGACAATTATAGCGTTGTTCACTTGGATAAACAATTAATCATATTTGTGAACTTTTGCCAGGTAGAAATATTACTAACACGTGACAAGTACTTGTTTCGACGTTTCGAATCTCATCAGACGTGTGTGCGTAATGTCTCTTCTAATGGTACAAAGCAGTTTAGCAGTATTGTAGCAATATACTTGTTAAATTTGATTGCCTTACTCACTCTAATGTCTCTAACAACGAGTATTTCACCATTCTACCGTTAATAAATCGTTTCTCAGTTAATTTAGAAACATGCCAGAAACATGTCAAGCTTAGCTGTTGATGGCTTTATTGCTCGGAACTAGCAATAAGTAAATATAAGTAAGGAAAGATAGAAAAGAGCGCAGAACATTCCCAACATTTAATCTATCTATTAGAAGTTCCTGTCACCCGATTTTATCTCGAATTACCGCTTCCTTAAACCCATCAGCATCTTTTTCATAATCCGTAATTCTCTCTCGTACGGTTCGGTATAACTCTTCCAATTTTCAGTTGAACTTCTATTTTCTTCAACCTATTCCAAATCCTCTTTACCAAGTGCTCCCAAATTTCCTGATTTTCCACATATCCTACATCGTTTTACCTCCTCCCTCATTAAATACCGGTTCCCTCTTTCAACTGTCAGCCAAACTTTTTCCTTCCTCATCCCCTTCCAAATCCTTACATTTCTTTACCCCGTGTTCCCTAGTTTCCTCTTTTTTCCACATATCCTACATCGTCCTTCCTCCTCCCTCATTCAATATCGGTTTTCTTTCTCCCCGTCCCCACATCTCAATTTCACAACAATCTTTTTTTATTTCATACTTCCATCCATCATCAAATACTCTGATATTCTATTTTCAACAATTATATATTTATACCTATCATTGTTTCCCTTAACATTACAACCCGTTTTCTACATCCATAAACCGTGCTATCACTTCCTTTAAGTTTTGTACCTCATTCTACGATACAATTTATCTATAGACCATTCAATTGGCACCACTTTTTCTTTACAATATTAGAATTTAGTGCATTCGTTTTAGGAATGTAAGATAAATGCGCAGATAGAAAAACCGCCGTGTACACGCTACTTAAGTAAGAACGACTTAAAATGCTCATCTTGTTTATTGGCTTTTGCTAAAAGGTCACCTTGATGTAAGCCAGTTACGAAAAAACCGCAATATGATATTAGTCTCGACATGACTTTTCGAATGGTGTTGCACATATGTTTTCATCGTTATAATTATGAAATTTTGTGGCTGGGTGGATCTCAAACTAGATGCAGCGCATCCATTCTATTAAACCGATTTTAATAAAAACTTTAGTTGGTGATTTGGAACTAGACCCGATTTTTTCAGGAAGGCGAAATTTACACAATAATTCACATAAGTCATATTCTTTTTCATAATCGTTTAATTTTCGTATTTTTCTAAAAATATAAATGTAAATGATATGTAAGTATTTTTCGTTTTAAATTAATTTGTACATTTAAGAAAAACTTAACACTCTTGTGGCAATAAGTAAATCTGTTAGCGTTTTCTTTAGTTCTCTTGGTGCATCCATTATTTTGGTTTTTACTGCCATTGAACAATATCCTTTCATTAGATGAAACAGATCCGCATAAAACTAAAACAAAGAAGTCAATTGCATTAAATTTATGCTTAATTTGATTCTAACAGTATCAGGGACGTACGCAAAAATAATTTTCGGGTGAGAGGCTACAGGTTTCTAGAAAAATTGTTCGAAAAACATATTTTTCGGGTGGTTCTAAAGATATTTCAAAGATATAAAGATATAGGTCAAAGATATTTCAAAGGTATAAAAAATATTTCAACATTGACTGAAAATGTTATTGACAAGTACAACTACGACTATGCTCACATTTCAGAAGTCCAAGTGGGCGCGGGGATCACATTTGCGGGGTGCTGTGGAAGGGGGGGGGGGACAACAAAAACCCCCACTTCGTACACACCCGAACAGTATCAATAACAATTCATCCAATTTTTCAAAATTCTTGTCACGTGCGTGTAAACATGTACTCACGTACCTTATAAATTAGAAGATTTAAATGGCGTATGCTGGTGTGAAAGGATTATACCTTAAAAGATTGTAATAAATGTTACTTAAACTGTTGTTTTCTAATTTGGGTTCATTTGTATTTATGGCCACAAACTAAAATTAGAATTTTTTTCCGCTCTTAGTAGCTCTTAGTATACAAATTAAAACTGTAAAGTTCTACCTTGCACAATCTTTCTGTTTTGGAGATACAGCCCCTCAGAGTATCTTAACATGCCTAAAATAAATAATTCATAAAACGCTTTTAACACTATATCACTCACGAAAAATATTTAATACCATACGTGTTATGTATAAACATTTGTCATAAAGCATTTAACTTTAATAAATAATGTTCTTCATGCTTTATTCAATAAATAACTGTATCTGTAAAATAAATTGGAAACGATTATATGCCAGTCTTTACTTGCAATTTTACAGGTTATGTGATCCAATTTGATTCGAAAATATGATACTATTGATATATGATTCGTGTAGTAATGCCAACCTCGGATAACTAAATAGAAAAATAAATGAATTCCAATTGTTAGAGTTATTTCCTGATTATTTTAGTTCGGTTATTCCCGGTTAGTTTATGTTAGATTAGTTTATATTTACTAATTGGCAGAAAAAAATTACCAACATAAGCACGTTGATAGTCCATATAAAAGTTGATAGTCCATAAATAAAGTTGATAGTTCATAAAGTCCATAACGTTGAAAGTCTGTATAAAATTGCATGGATCCAAAATATTTTACTGTGATGAAACGCTCGTAATTTAACACAATGTATGATTCTTTGATTTTTATATTTAGTTTCAAAGGTTGACATTACTACACGAATCATATATGAATAGTATCATACTTAACTATAGATATTAATAACTCTTCGAATCAAATTGGATAAAATAACCTGTAAATTTGCAAGTAAAGACCGCCATATAATCGTTTACAATTTATTTGACAGTTACAATTATTTCTTAAATAAACCATAAAAAACATTATTTATTAAAGTTTAATGTGTTATTGTAACAAATCTCTATACATTACTATCATGGTATTAAGCATTTTTAGTGAGTGATATAATGTTAAAAGCGTTTTATGAATGATTTCGTTTAGACATGTCAAAATACTTTGAGGGGTTATATCTCCAAAACGGAAAAATTGTACAAGGACTGTTCAGTTTTAATTTGTATATAAAGAGCTACGTAAAGGCCAAAAAATTTCTAATTTTTGTTTGTGGACATAAATCCAAGGCAAGCTCTGATTTTTTGTTTGAAGTGTTAATAGTTTTATTGATGTGTGTTGTAACGTTTTATAAACGTTTTACTAAAGTTTTTTCTTTAGTTAATATAGTTATATTATTTAAATAAAATTGATGTCCAGTTGTGAATGAGCAGCTAGACTTGCTTTTAATTGGTGATTATAAATTCTATTTTAATTTTCTGTTTTGTCATTAAAGTAATTGGTTTGTTTGTCCAATGTAAGAATTAGTAACACAATGTAAACAGCTGATTTTATAAACAAGATTGTAAGGTAAATTAATAAGTAATGGGTCTTTAGTTTGCGTCTAGAGGATGGGCCTGTAGGTGGCGCTGACATCATAGTCACGTGATGTCACCGCTATCCACAGGCCCATACTCTCCCTTACCTACTATAGTGTTATCAGCTGTTTAACTTGGACATGCACACTATTTCTAGCTAATCATACTGAATGTTTTTTCTATCTTAAAAATATACAGAGTGTTTGTTTTTTGTTGTAATTAGTATTATTAAATTCGAAAATAAATCTCAGTGGAATGGATTTTAATGTAAGGAGCGCGTTGTGTTTAAGTGATATGTATTCAAATGGGGAAATGTGTATTTCCTATAGATCGAAGCCAAAATTGCATTGATTGCATTTCGTCCGTGTAACGTTTAGCTTATAGGTATCGAGAAAGTGATGACGTGTATTTTTCAAATCATTCAACTCGAAACTGTTCTTCCTATCAGTATTATACAAACGTTCGTACTGTAAGCATTGGTATACAACTATAAAGTGTTTACTTGAAGTTATAAGTAGTTGACGTGATTCCAATTAAAAAGCCAAGTCTACAACCAAATGGTGTAGATGAAGAATATTGATTTAAAGCTCAAGATGTCACAACATATTTAATTATAAAATAGGAAGCAAGCAAGAAGAGCACACGTCATCAAAGACTGGAAATGTACTTGGAATGAATTGAAGGTTGACTGTAAAACAGCGATGAATGTTAGTTGATCCAAATAGTGTTGGTCAACAAGAGGCAAATAAAAACCGAAAATACCAGAAAGCAAGTAATGCATTGGACTTAACATTTGATTCAAAAACCGGGTTACTTGGTGAGAGTTGTATTCTTATCAAAGACAAACATACTAAAGTTGACGAGAGAACGTATCAGAATACAAATGGTTTAATTGATTTGCTGTTCGAGACTAATCCATCGAATTATACCATTCATATACCAGTTATTGTGAATCGCAAATATGAGGTAATCGTCCTGCAAAGTATATGAATGTCATTAAACCATTATTGGATAAACATCAATCAATAGTTTCAAATTATTATAATGGGAATGAATATGACATAAATGAAGATGGTGTTGCAAGCGCAGAAAACTTTAGCGATAATACGAATGACTGTAAACACAATGATACAGATGGATCTGAAAATAATCTTACTGCATGTAGCAACGAAAACATTAACAACAACTCGAATGATTCCTGTTAGATTTCTGCAAATGACAATGAAGAACAAGTATTAGATTCTGTGGCTGCCATGGTGGGCAAAAAAGTTGTAAAGAGATCAACACCTTCAATCTATTTGAGGCGTTCATATAGTAATTCGCCTATCACGATACTCAAACGTATTGCTGAACTAAAACATTACTTTGAAAATGAAAACGAAACTAATAAAAGGATTCTAAGTGATCCTCGGCTGAAACATAATTCCATCAACTAGATCGAAATATTCGGCTTATATTTTCAAAAGCTTCCATTAATATGGATGTTGCTACCACCGCTATCCATCAATTCCCTATAAAATATATAGTATAAACAAGCATAACCAGTCATTTCATATTCAGTACTCTACGTGAGAATAGCATATCTTAAAAGACAATGGAAAAAGATATTTAGCTATATCACAATAGCTTACATTTGTTCATACTCATTATTATAGTCACTAATTTAGCAATTAATATTAAGTTCTCACAAATTAGAATAATGAAATTTATTCCGTCTGAACAAATGTAAGCTATTGTGATGTAGCCAAATTTTGTACTTAAGAGATTTTAAGTCAAATTTATATAT